>JAQIXJ010001163.1:0-22909 GCA_034700185.1 Phthiracarus laevigatus
AATGAATAGTAGCTAACATTAGTGTCGAGGCTACAGTATCTTCTCCAATATCTGCGATCACTTGTTGGATATTGTTTTCCATTTTTACTTAATAAAATTCAAAGTTTATCAAACCTTAATACAATTGTTAAGGAGATTTTCCGGAGACAAAGGAAGAAATTGTGTTCCCACGTAGTTCGGAAGGCGTCCTTTAAGTAATATAATTAAGTGTACAAATAATTCTTTATTTTTGTTCAATAACTAATCTGGCAAATTGTCAAACACAAGATTAATTTGTTTGTCGAAATGTAAAGAAAAATAGCTGTATAAAAAGAATCAAGAACAGTGTTCTGAAGGATCAAACACGTTCCCTAGCCAATCGTGGATTGGTAGTAGTGTTATTGTTCGTTTACGTTATCAATGGTGGTGGCAAAATAGTTTCAAACGCGGTCGTAACAATATAAATAAGTCGCAACTTATGCGCAATAAAATTTTCTTCAAATTTGTCAAAACGTTCCAAGGAACGGACACGTTCCCTTACTTTAATTGAGTAGGTAGTGGTGTCACAAAAACTGCAGAATTATTTCAAATTGTAGAGTATTCAATTTCCAATAATTTTCACTAATAACCAGCGAGAGCTGGGTTCCGAAGGAACCGACCCTTTCCCAAATGCTGAATAGCGTGGAAGTCGTGAAGATCCAAGCAGCGGTGCCTCCAGTTGATGCGTGTAATTTCACGCGTAGACGAATAATTTAAATAATAACGTATAGTTTTTAATGATTTTTATTAATATTGATAATTAATTTTTTAGTTTGAAATATATTAAATAAATTTAATTGATTATATTATTCTTTACTATAAGATCTATACTACACTCATGTCAAAACTTTTAAAAATTATGATACTCCTAAAAGTAATTTTATGCTAACTTTATATTGATAAATTTATATATTATTCGTTTTTCTCAATTATGACAAAATTATCACAAGTTTAAACATCATAGATAACGTTATTATTTAAATAAATAAGAAGGATATAATTGTTTGTTTTAAACAGTTTATAATTTACTTAGCACAGTTTACAGTTTAAATACATCTAGACTTATAAATCAAAAAATAAGTTCAAATTAAACTAGTAAATGAATAACCGAAATTTCGGAACCGAGTCTAAAATTAGAAAATTGATTCAGTACGGGTCGTACGAATCCTACTCAGGATCATGTTGTGGTTTTTAAATAATAAATGCAAATATATAATTTTTAAATAGTATAATTACTAATACTAAAGACTGGAATATTTTTTCATTTTTTAATAAAAAGATTTTTTGATTACTAAATATTATTATTAGTGCTGTTTTCATTTTTAAAAATTTAATCGAGATAAGATAAAACTTTTATTTTGTGGTTTGATTAAATGATAAAACTTTGATTAAATGAATCGTAAAATCAATTTAAATTAATAATTTTAAAAAATTGAAATGTGGATGCAAATTAAATAAAATATGTTTAAATGAAATTCTATTGAAAAAAGTGTATAAACAAATATTGAAATAGAAATGTAATGGAATTATACGTTGTTTCTAAAAATTGAAATCGTAACGCAAACGTTAGTTTTTAGATGAGTAAAATTCCATTTATCTAATTATGTGTATCTTTTGGTTTTAAAAAATAGAAAAGTAAAAAGTTTGAAAATGGAATCGAGTCGACGTCAGCACAATCTGTTTAAGGTGATATCGGAAAAGAGTCCATCGAGTTAGTATCTAGTATGAAAATTCTGTAGATATTTAAAACTACTTTGAAAATTTTTATAAAAATAGAGTAAAAAATGCATGTATTCTTATTAAACTGTTTATTCTTTTAAGACATACAAAAATTTACAATAAAATTCATCTCTTTTCATGAGTGATCTCATAAATGTTAAAAATCCCCCAATTTAACTAAAAATAAGTACAACAAATTCATATTTGCTAAATGCCTATTTATGTCGAAAATATTTAAGTTTTTAAGCCAATACGGCAAAAATTAAAAATTAAAAATCTCTTATAAGAAATATGTTTAATCCCTTAATTCAGATAATACTGCGGACAGGAGGACGGACAGGCGGACAGACAGATATGATCAAATGCTTAAGCTCTACTTTTATACTTAAGAGTGATTAAAAATTTGCCTGGGGTACAACGCAGATAGATATTTAAATAGTAAGAATAAACATATAGTTTTACACTTGAAAAGTTTAACGGAATAAATTAGGCATTATCTAGAGCTTTGGTATTAAAATTAATCATGTCAATAATGTCGATTCAATCACTTGATTTAGTATGAGTTGGATTTTAATGTAAGTTTTTGTTTGTACTTGAAAGTACGGACCCACTTTATAAACATAACTTTAACTATTTTGAGTTGTGAACTGTAATTTTTAACTCACTAGAAATTTTAGGCATTTAAAGTTAATTATTTATTTAATGAGTTTGATGTTTCGGGACAATTGTTTTTAGATTTTGTTAATTAAGACAATTCCTGAAATTTCCTGTTTAGCATGACACAATTAAACTACCGTTTGAAAAACAATCTGAGTTTTCATAGATGATTGCAATCATTATTTTGTCCTTCTATGCTTGAAAGTTTTTCAGAGTTTATCGAATCGTTAATGTTCAATTCATTGTTGTTGATTGGCATTATTTGGTAGTTATGCATATTTTTTGATTATGAAAAAATATTTTGCTTAAATGTATTGTGTATTCTTTTTTGGCATCCATGCTGATTGTGTTTTTTGTTTTAATTCGTTTTGTTCCCCTAATCGCTTACAGTTATCGAAATTGAAGTATAAAAGAAAATTTGTTTCTGCTTATGATTCCAAATAATTGCAAAAAAAGTATTTGCGAATTTGAACATTGACTGTGTTTGATTCTGTTTATTTATTGATGCTGGCTGAACCATGAATATAGCATTGATCATTGATTTTATGAAAATATAATTTATTTTGTAAGTTTTGAATTACAACTATCCCAATGACAAGATTTATTGTTAAACCATAATCAATAAATGCTATATACATCTTTTTTGTACTGATATATAGCTTTGTGTACTCGTTTAGAGCTGAATGATTAGCGAGTAATTGCCGAAGTTTTGTTGGAGTTGCCACCTGTACCATTCAATTTGTTTTGTTAAGTCATACATTTTTTAAAAACAATTTTACATTGTTAATATGATTTGTTGTAAATGTTGTTATATCGCTGTTTGGATTGCTAAATTTATTGGGGTTTGTTTCTAAATGATGACACAATCGGAGAACAGCGCCAATCTTCATGTCATATCTTTTGGCATCCTGTTTCTTTAATGGTAAGTCTAAATACTATGTTTTGTGTGTTTTTGGATTTGCGAAATGTTTCCGTGGTTGTTGTAGAAGCTTTTCGACTTTACGATCTTTTTCGTAACGCATAGACATTTTTGTGTGTCAAAACGTGTGCGGTTGAGATAATGTGGGAGATTCAATTATTGAGCGACTTGAATGTAGTCAACCAGTTTTCCCCATCACAGGAGTACAATTTCCTTTAAAGTTTTTACTCAATTATACAATCTTTAGTACTCACCAAACCAAAAGAATTACTAATCTATACATTGATTTATAAGATAACATAGTTTTCTGAATAATTATATTAATTTTTATTATCAAAATTTATAATTGTTAACTATAATGTTTTCTAGATAAACTGTATAACCAACTTATAAAACAAGCCGATTACATTATTCTTGGGTCATGAGTAATTTTAAAATTTATATACTAATCTCTATAAGTGTTTAACATTTATTTTGGTAAATGAATGATATATTATAAATTTGTCTATAAACTACATTTGCATGGCAATTGTAAGCCACAATAACTATATTACTCTATGGAAAGTTTTTAGATCAATTTATTTTTTCAGAGATAAATACTGTAAAATATCTAAACAATTGTTAATTTTATATTTGTTGTTGTTAATACAATTTCAAATTGAACCAAAACCAAAACTCGAAATACTTTATGCATGCTTATAGATAAGAAAAGTCCCAGTTACACCGAATTTTCTAACAGCATGTGCTAAGCCATTCAAGTTTAAAATTACAAATTCAAAAGAAAACATTTGAAAGTCATTAATTTAGCATTAGGTAAATCGTTTTATGTTTTTGATAATGTTTTCATATCACAAATGACAAACATACTAATTCTTGGATATGAACAACAAGAAACAACAGGCAAACAATAAAAATTGCTTTATTTTTCAAATAGAATGATTCAAATTAATTATCTTTTCATATTAACATGGAAATGATTCTATGCAAACATTTACAACATAATTTAAGTGTTAATAATTATGAACGAAAATACTTTGATTTCTTTGATAATATGGCAGCAACTCTATCAAAAAGTTGTCTTAATACAAGCTATGCTAAGTTTAAAACACAAGTTTTCTTATAAGAATTTTATATTAATTCAGATTTCGATGATCCTGAGGTAAATTAATAAATAAATCTACCTATGGAAAGATTTGACAATATTAAAATAAATTTTGCAAATAATCTTGAGACTCAACTGAAACTAATTCAGTTCTAATAAAGAAATTGAAATCGCTTTAACAATGAACGTAGCAAATGACTACGTATTAATGGACACAATACAAATAAATAATGTTTAAAATCATCTTGATTTACTCACAGAGAATTTTATGGTGTTTTGCCTGTAATCATTTACTATTAAAAAAGTTAAAAAAAACCTGAGCAGTCTTTGTTAACACTGATAAATTATCAACTGCAGGTAAACATTGACTTGCAACTTATTTACAAAGAAAAGGGAAAAATTGATTATTGTTAAAGCTTTTTATTCATAATTTATACAAAATAGCACATGAGTTTAATAAAATTAATTGTTAATGAACGTTCAATAATTTACAAGTACAAAGCTATAATAGCTTAAGTTGTGGAAAATTTTGTGCATTATTATTTAGCATACAGATAAAAAGGTCTATTTAAAAAGGATTTTTTAAGCTTGTTTATTGTTAATCATTATAACAATGAATCAATTGTAAAATTGTTATTTAAAAAATAGTTTAAATTTAATTAATTTTAAATTTTATTTGTGTATTTAAATTGCACAAATAGCATGTTATATATATTACTTTTCTTAATTAGCTTTACTTACTTATTAACATATTTTGAAGAGATCTAGACATTAATAAACTTACATATTTAAAGTTATAACAATTAAAACTTAAATGAAAACGATGTTTTATTTTATGAATTGCATTATTCGTATATCCAAAAATTATCTCATTTGAACAAATTAAATTAGGTTCGAATCCTAGTGAAGGCAAAATAAACTAATTTTTGTAGAATATTGTTGCAATAAGTATTTGAAATGAAATCAAAGTTTTCGTTGCTTTTTTGTCTCTAATTCATAGAAATGTATCTAATTTTACATGAAAGTTATTTCATTAAACCTTTTTAATTTTGGAAGATATGGTTTCGATAAAATATATAAATGTAGGGTACCATACTAAAAGAAATAATATTGAAGTCATCATAAATTTATTAAATTACAATAGACATTTAAGTTACACACAACACATTAGGCTTGTATCTACATCTCGACTAAGACTGAATTACATAGGAATAGCAACTCTTATTTATAACCTTAAATTCTTATTACACAATATTAGATATTTAATACAATTACTTATTTATAATTTCGTTTCCTTCAAACACAAACTCCTTAAACACACGACTACAAATTCCTTTTTTCTTTAGTTATTTAAATTAAATTATAATCAATCCTCTTCATAATTTAAATGTTTTCTTTTATCAAAAATTATATTTGCATACTGTAATGTTTTCTAGATGAACAATTTTATCAATTTATAAAACAAAATGAGTTTAATATATTTGGCTTGATCTTACTACACCGATATTTTTTAATTTTAATTCTAATGTCTCTAAGTTTAATTGGCGTTATGCGAACGTTTTGTCAATTTTAATTAGTGTAGTTTCTCTTTTTGTAAAGTAAATGTAAAAGATATGATATTTCGACTTTTACTTTTGCTTGAAGTAAAAGTAAAATACAAGCGAAATTACAAAAATTGTTAAAAGCGGATGATATATACAAGTTAAATGAAATAAAATGTTAAAATCGAAAGTTAAATGAAAGAGAAATGAAAAATTTTCTTAAAAGTAAAAACTTGTAAAAATTACTTAAAAAAATTGCATTAAAAAGCGAAATAAAAAAGCAAAAGTAAAGTGAATAATTGAATTTCACTTTTTCTTGAAGCAAAAGTAAAATACAAGCAAAATTAAAAATTCTATTAAAAGCAAAAGTAAATTACAAGAAAAATTTAAAATAAAGCAACAAGAAAAAGTAAAAAACAATCTAAATAAAATTAAAACTCAAAAACTAAAGTAAAAGAAAAGCAAAATTATAAATTGAAAGTTAAACAACACTAATTTTAATATTTATATGACAAACTTGTATCATAAATATTTTAGAAATGAATTATGCGTTATCTGTGGTGTATTCTAAAAGCTTAACTAATCTAAATTAATAAAATATACTGTAATGCAAAAAAATACAAAAGAAATATTATTCAGACACTTTATACGATTAATATTCGATGAAATGTTTAAATCGTTTCAACAATTTAATTGTTACAAGATTTTGTGTCAGGTTTGCCCAACTATTTAGTGACTTTAGACCCAATTTAAGCCCTTTTTACAACTAATGAAGCCTAATTTGACCAAAGTTTGTTCATTTTTGCCTGAATTCTCGGGAAAGCTGACTTTCAAAATGAGCTATAAAACAATTTAAATTTGGATAAACTTAATATAATTTTTCTATATTATTTATTTTTTTACTGCAAATAATCTTATACGGGTTGCATTACAATTTCATAACAGTTCAATGAGTTCATAACTGTTTATTTTGAAACATGTGTTTAAAATTTTTGTCGCATCAAACAAACTTCGAAAATTTCACTTTTTAACTTTTCAATTGAACATTAGTAGAAGTTATAATCATATAAACATCATATTTGAAGATTTTATTAATAATAAAAGTTGTGCGAATTAATGGAAAATATTTGAAGTGCATTAAACTAAGCGGGAATTTCTCAATATTTGTAAAGAGTATTGAAAATGTCGCTTATCTGAAAAAATTGTTTTGTAAAAATTAAAATCGTAACGTTCGGTTCGTAAAATACTTTTTTTTAAAACGCAAATTGGCCAACAAAACTTTATAAAATTTTAAGAGTTTTTAAAATTAAAACTTCAGATATAACTAAATAATAATTATTAGATGGAATTGTTTTCTAATCCAATCTATTCCATCCATGCGCGATTAAGAGCGAATTGTTTTGCATAAGCTCGTTATTCATAAAAGATTCACTCCAAAAAACACATACATGGAAAAAACAAAAACTTTGGCTAGAAAGATAATAAATATTTTATTTTTAATAAAAGTTTTTAATTCTACTATTTGAAATGATAGATAATTGTGTCGATTTGGGTCAGATTTGCATAGATCATGTTCATTAGTTTAACAAGAACGGCAAAATCATAGATAGCTCACTTTAACTTATGTTTATGCACACTAACGCGATAAAATAATCAATTTTCAAGGTCTCAAATACCTTGAGTAATATAAGACTGCGAACATACAGACAAACAGGACAGAGAAACATTGTAAAATCCATTAGCTCGTCTTTTTTAAAAAAAAGTGAGCTAAAAAAATTGTAATAAAATATTTAATTTTTTTCAGTTAAAGTTTTGTAATATTTTTCAATCAAATGTCAATCAAAACAATAACATGATCAATATGGTCTTAATTTCTAACTTTGTAAAGTTAGTTATAATTAGTATATAGTCGCTGGTTTTATGGTGGCTGACAATTATTTTATATTATTTTTATTTATATAATGTGGCATTCAGTTTTTTAACTAATTTTATTCTATATTTGCCATATTTGATATTAAGGTTACTATACATTTTGAATGTACCGTTAACATATTTAATTATTTTATTTAGACTTTTGCCCTATTCACAAAAATGCGGAATATTCAACTCCAAATAACGGAACATTTTAATCTAAATAACTGTATATTCTACTCTGAAAAATGGAATATAACTTTTAGCTATTTATTTTCGATTTTTATTTTATTTGACTAATGTTACTTTAAAAACGCAGTCTTCCATCAGAAATTCGGATGCTATTACCTAAATTTCACCAATTTTACAAGATTTAGACATTTATTGTATTATTTTAACTATTTTTACCCAATAAAAACATTTTTAACAAAACTACATGTAAGAAATTTGTATTTTTAACTTGATATTGTAGATTTATTATCGGATTATAACTTTTATTGCCCCATAAAATACCATAACTAAAATATCAAATGAATCATCCGAAACAAATTTTCACTTGTATTAATAATATTTTGATATCTTTAATCATTATTTTGTTAGAATTACAATTTCAAATTAAACCTTATTTTGTTTATTTTTGACTTTATTTTTACCTGTTTTTTGATAAATATTTTCATTTTTAGGCAATCTTTGTGATCAATTCTGACTCTTTTAAGTCTATTTTGTTATCTTATTTTCTCGACCTGAAAAATAAGAACTAGGTTGAAATTTTTTAATTAACATAAGGAATTTGTGAAATCATTTTATTGAAGTAATTTCTGCAACTTAATAAATTAATTAAAGTTAAATGATAGTGCAATAATAACAATGCATCTTTTTATATAGATACCAGTTAGAAACCCGCTTCGCGTGGATATAACATGCCCGTATAACATATTATATTGGTTAAATCAACTGTCATTTTGTTTTATTGTTGAATTACAGGCTAATTTCTAGCGCGATAAAACAGTATGCATATTACGTTTAAAACTTTTTTTTAGTATTGTTGGGTGAATTTAGAAAAAATGGTTTAAGTTTGAATTGTAGGAGAACGTGACGGAGAAAAGGAGATGAATATTTTAATATATAACTAGTTAGAAACCCGCTTCGCATGGATATAACATGCCCGTATAAAATTTTGTTTTATTGTTGAATTTCATGCTAAATTCTAGCGCGATAAAACAGTATGCATATTTTGTTTAAAACTTTTATTTTGTATTGTTGGGCGAAGGTAGTGAAAACAGTTTAAGTTTTTATTGTAGGAGAACGTGACGGATAAAAGGAGAGACATCATTATTTTAATATATAATAAGGATAGCTATTTTTAACTAGTGTTGTTTCACTTGTTCGAAGTTAAAAGCAAAAGTATAAAAAATATTCACTTTATCATTTGCTTAAGCGAAAGTGAAATACAATTGAAATCAAAAAACATAATAAAAGCCTAAGTAAAAAAAAGTTAAATATAAAAAATAATTTAAAGCAAAAGCGATATACAATTTAAATTAAAAAAGTTTTTAAAATTGAAAGTAAAAGTTAAATTGATTTCGATAGCATAAGTGAAATAAAAACCCCAACAAAATAGTAATTATTTTAATAATTTCAAATTAATTTTTTGATACAAACAAAATTTTTTTATCACAATATATTTACTTAAAGTCGACGCCGCGACTGAACTTAGCAATTACTTTAATAGATCATACATTTTTTTCTATTCCTCTAAAACGCTTTAAAAAGTTCACGTATGCCACGCACATTGAGTTTTATATTATATTTAGTTATTTTTTAAATCAAGAATTGTGTTATAAGGGTTAAATTCGATATCGAACAAACATATATTAGGTAAAAAAAATTTTTTAAAAGAATGTTAAGCGCAATAATTAGACAATGCAATACAAATAAATAGTATAAAAAAAACTTGATTTGAAAAAATATGAAAAAACGAAATTTATTGATTTGATAAGAGAAATATCAAGTTATATTCGAAAGCAAATGTGAAAGTAAAAAATAATTGAAATTAAAATAAATATGAAAAGCAAAAGTGAAAGTAAGCATATTCTCAAACACGTTGAAAGCAAAAGCACATTACAATTGAAATTAAAATAATTAAAAAAGCGAAAGTGAAAGTAATTAAAATTAAAATAAATAACAAAAGCATATATAACAATAGACAATTTAAATTGAAATCATTCAAGTTAAACAACACTATTTTTAACGTTATTTGGGAAATCAAAATTTAATTCAATTTGGCGAAAACAGTCAAATCAATATTATAAATTAGATTTAAATTAAACATTAGAGTATAATTTGTCGAAATAACCTAAATCAAAAATAAACCTTAGTTTGTCAAACAATTAGATCTAAATTAAGCTTATGTACAATTTGTCGAAAGCACGTATATCAAGTTTAAACATAATAGTACTGTTTATCGAGAACAATATTCAACAGTCTTATCGTCGCTATACAAAATTGACGTTGCTGATAGTGTTGCTAATCTGTAAAATAAAGCGTACGCACACATCTAGTAAAAATTTATACTAGATTTACATCAAACTATTTATAATCTATATTTGTATACAATATAATTTAGTTTGGTATAAAAAAGGCTAAATAGTTCACCAATGGCATTATGGGTATTGATATTTATCTAGAACAAAAAATGCATTATCATGATTTATAACAGTTCTAGGTTGTAATGAACCTTATATATATCTAAGTTGTAATTTTTATTCTATTGATTGAGTAATGTTTTCTTATTCCGTAATTGGCATAAATAATAGAAAGTACACAAAATCAAACTATAATGAATTGTTACCTAAACTCCAATTATTTTCTATTGAGTTATATACTAATTTTAAAGATTTGGCAAAAAATTTTACATTTCAATAATTTATGATAATTGAATATTTTCGATTTTAAGTTCTCATTCTAATTTTTTTCTTGATTTATAAATTAAAGTTCAGTGTTTGTTCAGAAAAAAGTATTTAAATGTTGCATATCATATTTAAAGCCATAATATTCATTGCTTTAATAAATATTTTAGTTAATTTTAAAACTTGTAGTTAAAATCATTTCTGTTATAGAAAAATATATTTGTATACTGTAATTTTATTTCGATGAGCGGTTTATCCACTTATACAACAAATGATTAACTTATATTTGGACCACCGGGCGAGTGTGAGATATTTTTTAAATTTTATTCCAATCGCAAATATTGTCAAACATTTACGTCTGACATACTTTTGTTAAAATTAAAACATTTCAGGAAACTATATTTATGTAAAAACCAAATCAAGACACATCTATTTCATGCGATGTTAATATTTTTAAACTTATACATTAACCCATAGCGATTCGGAATCTCACTCCTGTCCTAACGTTCACGTTATTTCGAAAAGTCTATTCTTTATTTGCCAATCGGTGTCTCATTTCTATTCTACTGCACGCCGTTTCTTTATCAAGTCTAAACTATTTACAAGATTTGGTGTCTCATTTCTGTTCCAACCTTCTTAGTTATTTATTTAATCTTGACTTTCTGTGAGACTTAGTGATTGTCTCCTGTTCATGTCTTTAACAAATATTTTTTTATGTTTATGTAATTTAATGCTATTTTTCTTACATTTTCCATTAATTTTGATTGTAAACTCTGTCGATTTATTCTCTTATGTTCTTTCTTCTTAAGTTTTCTCAATCCTTCTTCAGTTAATTAATTTACATTTATGGTAAATTTCATGATAAAATATATTCAAATTTAGCTAAATTATATGACAACAAAAACTAAATTTTGTTTAAAAAAAAGTAAATTTTTATTTTTAAATGTGAGTTAGAGATACCAATTACTAATTAAAGCTTGGTATTTGGTTTGAAAAAAATCGTGGATTTAAGATGCAAAAGTACAAACGAAACATTCGTGGGTTTTCCCAATTTTGTTATAAGTTCTTCTCCTAGTACTAGTGCACTGTTTGAACCTGTTCTGAGCTACAATTTTGTTTGTTTAAAGCAAGTTTACAAATTAATATTTATTTTCCAAATGTCACTAATTATGCTGTTTAAGCTAAATTAATTATAGGAGGTAAATTATAAATTTCTTCAATAATATAAAACTTTATTTATATAATTAAAATTCCTTAATTAATATTAAACTTCGGAAACAGGGAGACATGCAGACGTATGTTAGACAGATCAACAGTCTTTGGTTAATCCATCAGCTCGCCTATTTTGAAAATTAGTGAGCTAAAAATAGTTTGAATACACTTTTACTTTTGATTTAAATTTTTATTTCAGTTGTATTTTGCTTTTGCTTTTAACTTCATCTTTAACTTTCACTTAAAACATTTGATAAATATTATATTTAAATCGTTAGTCATCAAAAGTGTAAAATTGACTTTCTTAATGGCGTACTCGTATTTTATATTTGGTAAGCATGTACAAAATATGTATGAACATTACCGAATGAAACATGTTTATGACTGATATTTGTCGTCTTTTTATCTTGAATTCAATTTTTTTAGAGTTTTATTTTAAAAATTTATAAAAATTTCAAATGCGATTTCAAATTCGATGTTAACATTTTCTCTATCTCAATATGCATTTCAATTGTTATGTTTTACAATTAATTTTCAAAACAGTATAAAATATATGAAAAATATTCACCTAGCATTAGAGTAAAGGAAACTTTAACTTTATTTAATCGATATTAATTTAAATTTTATGCTCCATTTGAAAGGGAAAAATAAAGTTTATGTGTTTACTTTGTCTGACAATTCGTTTCTTTGTCCGAAATCTTTAATTAATTTTATGATTGCACATATTTCTTAATTCAAAAGTGTTATGAATTTAGAATACATTTGCGAAATTTATATGTATCCCTTAAAATAAGTATATTTCAGTAGTTATACATGGGAATCTTCTGGGCTGTTTTTTAAAAAGAAACAATTTCTAGCCGACAGTCCCATACGAATACATTGCATAACTTTTTAAAATAAAAACTAAATTTCAGGCGAAATCCCTATTATTTTGCATCATCTTATTATTTAACATTATATTACTTTTAAATCAAAACTCTAGCCGAAATTTTCACATTTTAACATAACCTTACTTAGCAACGACAACTTAACAAAAAATAACAATTCGTCACTATTTTTATTGTTAATCTAAGTTTTACCTAGAATGTTCTAGAACGTTCCATTCTTTTCTAGAATTATTATGAAAATTATTATTTTGTATAAAATAGATGTTCATAAGTTTTAAAATAAAAGAAGAACGACACTTTCATAGAGAGTTCACTTTCTTATAAAGTTAATTCTTAGCTCAAATTTATATAAATAATATGTAGTCTACAGTTTTCTTTCATTTCAAAACTAACTTATATAAAATACATGCTGAGTCCTGTGGTCGAGCTTGTGCGGACACCGTCACGGAGAGACGGACAAACATGGTCAAATCAATAAGCTTGCTCTCTTTTCAAGAAAGTAAGCTAAAAATAAGATAACCAAAATGAACTTTTTATTGTTTAAGCGTTAAACAAAAAATGCAAAGTAAAGGGTAAGAACTATTATTGCTTAGAACTGCTTTCTAAATTTTATTATTAAGTTTTTTTCAATTCTTAGTTCAACCATAATAAATTAATTATAACCTATGCTTAATTTAATCTTTGAAAATTTTTTTAAAATTTTCAATTTACACAATTTTATTAACCATCTTTAGAGGTTGAATAATTCATTGGGTTAACAAATAAAAATTATTTTAAAATTATAATAAGCATTACAAAGTTAATTTTTTAGTTAATCTGAATTTGTAGCTAACTTTTTTGACTCAAGTAATGGGTTTAACATATTCATCTGTCTGTGACTCTGTAGACTTTTTATTAATAGATAAATGTGAAAGAAAGTGAGATCTCTATGAATATGTCATTCTTGTATTGACTAGTTTTGTACTTTTTACTTTTATTAAGTTTAATTTGTTTGCTTGTATTTCGTAATTTGTTTAACTGTATCGGCAAAAATTTATAATTCACTAAACTAATTCAATATATAGGCAATTAATATTTGAATCAAAGTAAGCTTATTATTTATATTCTTTTTGTCTTTAACTATTTCTTATTTAAATGAAAAATTAAGTTTCTTATATTTATGTAAAATTTAACATTTCTTATTTTAATTATCAAAAGATTTACTATATAGATTAAAATTAAACTAACATTTCCCAACATACGTATTATTAAAACAATAATAAAAGTTTTTGAAAAAACACTCTTTTGATGTTTTTAACTAGTATTTTACTTACTGACAAAAATAGACATTGTTATCACGATAAGTTAGAATAATATAATTTATTTAATTCAATAATTAAAATTTTTAGTTTAGAGTCAATCTAAAACTGTTAAAAATTCATTTAATCAAATTATTAATAGACAAACTTTTTAATTTTTGTTTTATTACGTCATTATATGTTTATTAAACTTAAAAACTTAAGGACACTTAAAATACTCTTAAATAATTATTAAGAACTTTATATATTAAAGTCAATGTTAGTTCGTAATTAAGGTTTTGGGTAAATAGTTGAATACTTTAGTCAAAACTTTAACAAATTTTTCAGACTTTTTTGTTAGAAGAATGTACTTATGTTATTTTCATAGGAACATTTTCAACTCTATTGTATAATCAGTTTTCCAAAAATTATATTTTAAAAAATTCTAATAATTATCCTTGTTACAATGTCGAAAAGCATTTTGAAGAAAAATCTGAATTTCTTAAGTGTTTACCATTAAATACTAAAATAAATCGATTGTTTTTAACAAATGAATAGAGAGATTATAGAAGGTATTTGTTATTTTTTAGCTATTTTTTTAGAAAAAGGAGAGCTTATGAATTTGACCATGTCTATCTGCCCGTCCATCTGTCCGTTCGTCTGTCCGTCTGTACGATCGCAGTCTTATATTTATTAAGGCGATTTCCCGATTTCTTTAAATTAATTAAGGATTTTTGACTTTTTTCATTTGATTAAACTATAAAGATTTTTACATTAGTAAACCTTAACCTATGTTAAAATGAGCTCTCTATGAATCTGTCGTTGTTTATTTCTTAAAAAATAAACATATAATTATTATATGAGCATGAATTACATAATTTGGAATGGTTTTTGCTTCATTTCAAAATTCTATTTACTGCTTCTTTTAAAGATACATGCTATAACTGTTATAAATATTAATATAAGCTATTTTCTTCTAGATAAAAATATTGTCATTTAAATCTTATTAGTTTTTGTGACCCCTTGTCCAAACTTAATTCCGAAAATTCCTAATAACTTACTTTTCAAAATACTTTTTAAACTTCATTATAATGGAAGTGAAAATTGTTAATTAAGAATTCAACAAAACAGTAACCATTTCTATTAAAAAACATTTAATAACCCGATTAAGACTCAAATTAAAAAAAATGTAAGTAAACGTATTAAACGAAATAAACTATTTTTGACATATCAAACGATTTTTGAAATACCAAACGATTTTAGACATTTTAAACGATTTTTCAGTTTTTAAAACAACATGTATGTTATGTAAATATATATTATGAAAATTCATTATGAAAAAATTCAGATTTAGATTTAATTTACTTCAGACAATGTTTATTTTGAGGAAAACATTTTTTCCGTTAGTATCGGTTGATGTTGAAAGATCTTTTTTGAAATAAAAAGCACATTTGAGGGACTATTGGAAGAGATTTACTAAAGATAACATAAAGTATTATATGACTTTGTATAACAAATCATTTTTGTAGTTAAAAATTAAAAGTTGTCAAACGATTTTTGACCGATTTTTGGTTACTTTTTCAAACGAGTAATAAACGATTTTGCAACTTTTTCCAACGATTTTCACTTCCCTATTCATTATAAAATAAAGAGAGATTTACAGGATATGCACAAAATAGTCGTGAAAACATTTATTCGAAATTATTTTACATATATATACAATTTTAATAATATATATATATATTTTTATCATTTAAAAGCTTTGATTTACCTCTCTTAGAAAATATAATTACTTATATCAAGTGCAATTAAAGTTTTTTTAGCGAAAAGTGGTCATTTAGGAGTATTATAAATTATTTTAAACAGCGAAGTGTTATTGTGAGTTTAGGTTTATTATCAAAGATTAAAAAAAATAAAGAAACAACTCAAATATTGTCAACTATAGTAAAAAAAGACGCCGTAATTGTACAGTTTCAAAACAACAACTAAGAAAACTTAAAACACTTGAGAAAAACCCTAACCCACCGAAGCAACAAACAATGGCGAAAAGTTTAGGAGTGACAAGACGTGTTGTTTTATATAAAATAAACAAGAAATTAAAACAAAAACTTGTTATTAAACATAAAGCACACTATCTATTTGCTAAATGCGCGAAAAACGGTATCATAGATGATGGCCTATGTATAGACTACTGCGTGGAGATCGGTGGAATAATGTGATCACAACCGACGAAGCGTTGTTCTATTTAACAGATTGTGATCGCCAAACACGGGTGCAAAATATAACTAGAGCCGAAACAAAAGCAAGTTGTGTCAATTTAACTAAGGTTTTACACCCTAAATGATTTATAGTTTGGGCGGGTATATCGGCTAATGAATAGACAAAATATCAGTCATGTGTTAAAATCAATTCCGATTATTAGATAAATAATGTATTTTAATAATTAATTAAGGACCATATAACTAAATTATACCCGGAGGGCAACTATTTATTTCAACAAGACTCGGCTCCATCGCATGGATCAAAAAATACTATTTCGTTCCTAAATTCAAACAAAGTTCCTTTTATTACACCTCTGTAATGTATGCCGAACAGCCCCGATGCTGCTCCCTGCGATTTTTTCCTTTGGGGGTATTTAAAACCTAAAGATAAACAGCATAAAGTTTTAATTTGATTTATGTTTGAAAGTGTTCAAGCCTATTTTGGGAACACCCTGTAGAGATAAAGTTAAGTAGATTTAAAAAATTATTAATGCTAATTTTAATTGCTTTTTTGATCATTTATTTATGCTTTTTACAGCGCTCTTTTTATATGCTATAAATACTATTATTGAAAAGTTCTACTAAGGAAAAATTTATTTTGCAAAAGTGAAGTATCATGGAAAAGTTTTAAATGCTTAATTTCATTTGCTTTGTTTTTCCAAAAAAGTTAATATAGTTTTTCAAACATTTCTTCTTTGATAAGTTTATTTAATAATAAATGTTATAAGAACTTTTTATTAAATTAGTTATAAATTTGATTATGTAATAAGTAGTTTCAATTAAAAATGTTTCTAAACTGTTTTTGATTGAACAGTGAAGTTCTATTTGGATTTATTCAAGACAAAAAACATTGATATCGATTATGAAGTTAATTATATTTTTGACCATAATCAACATTCTAATTACTTTTAAGCTTATGGCATTGTTTTATACTGCACATTGGTATTAGGAAGCACTACACAAACTTTTATTTTTTTCAAAAATTAAATTATCAAAAAATGAAAAGTTTTAAATTAATTTTTTTAAACAACTTAAAGGTTTTATTTTTATTATATTTGATTTTATGTAATAGAACTTCTTCATACTTTTTATTAATTTTAACAATTTAAAACAATGTTATTTAATTCTTTGAATTCAAACCAAATAATTTGATTTATTACGTTTAAAATATTTTAACATTATCTTTGTTAGATGTAATTAAATAAACTTAATATAACTATTTATCAATTAATATTTGTAATTTTAAATTGTTTATATAAAATTTTGATTTTTCTAAACACTTAAAATTGTTTTAATAAGTTAGCAAAAACAATCATTCATAGTTTTATTTTTTTGATATTTTGTTTGTTAATATTAGAAAAATTTATCATTTTATCCAATCCAAGTTTTATATTCTGTACTAAATTCACATAAAATCCAAAGTTTTAGTTAGAAATTATTTCGATTCCTTCTTTTTTGTAAATTTTAAACAAATATATTTTATCATTACTTATTCTCTTACCATCTGAAGATGAAATCTTTATTATATGGCTGTATTTTGCGCTTGAATACGTTTTGAACTACAGGACTTCATCAAATCCAATACCAGTTTCTTCATTTTTCAAAGAATTAGGATTTATCTGTTGATTCTTAATAATATCAAGTTTTTTAGATTTTATAATACTATTGTCTTATATGGACTCATTGTCTAAGAACATTTCACTAAAAGATTTTTTAGGCATTCTCAAAACTGAATAATCATTTTTTCTCTTCGTCTGTTGTATTTATAGTTTTATAAAATGTACTTAAACAATGAGAGTTTTCTAGAAGAAACTGTTGATTTAGATACTAGAAACTTGAATTACTGAAAGTTCCATAACTTTTTTCAACTTAACTCTTCTGAAAATTTCTCAATTAATGTTGTTATGTTTCAATTAGAGTTTTAGTATTCAAATTTGTATAAAAACTCCTACAATAATATTTTTACATACAGTTTAAAACATTCGTTCTCTGACTTCATGGCTCAATCAGCAGTGGATAATGTTTTTGAAAGTTTAAAAGGCATTGAAAATTTTCTAGAATTGCTACGAGAAGTTCTTTAAAATAATGGATTTAACGACAATGAAAAATGTCCATCTTACGCTGATATTATTGAAATTGAAAGTGAAAAAAACGAAAAGATTGAAACAAATTCCTGATATATTAAGTTTGGAAAAAACAGATTTCATTCTAAATGACTCGGATTACGAATTTCAAAACGTGTACAATGAACTCATCGACATTTCGGTAATTTACATTAATTTAACAAATTGTTTTATATTTTTAATGTATAGGTTTTTTGTGAATAATAATCTTATTATTTAGCAATTAAACAAATCCAATTTATTTTTTGATCAAAAGGACAATGCTGATAACTATAACGAAAAAGCTTGCTGTGAAATTGCTGACAATTTGTCATTCTCAGACCTTCAACCACTACGTGAAATATATAGAAGCGCTCAAATTATATTTCTTTAATTATAAGCGATGTATTAATTTGCACTCTTTATGACAATAATATTATAAGAGAAAACAAGTTTGGTAATTGTTGCAATACTTTTGGACTTAATTTGTCAGCGAAAATGCCACTCGAATTGATTAAAATCGAATTAAACAACCGAATTCTACAACATGCAGATTTTTGTAAAGGGATCTTTGATTATTTCGGCTTATGGGACGACACAGCTTTTTTTATTAAATGTGCAGCACCAGGTGTCAAATATATTAATTAACTTGTTTGAGTTTTTGTCAAAATATTGGTAATTTTAATCAATGATTATATCACTTTTTCTTAAGTATTTTTATTTTTAGTAATTTAAGTTTTAAATAAATCACTTTATAATAATTAAAAATAACAATGTTATGAATTAACACTTTTGATTTTCCAATATTATAAGTTTTATTCTATATAACTTTACTAACTTTATTAAATATAATTGTTATAAGAAGAAATATTTTTAAGCATTACTTTTATTCTTTGCATAAACTGCAAATTGATGTAATAAACTTATGAAATAATTGTTATCTTATTGGTATGTCGGATAGAAATTGTTTCTTTTAAAAAAACCTCTCAGAAGACCCCCATGTATAACTACTTATGTCCTCACTTGTTTTTAATAAAGTTTGCAAAATTCAGATTTATTAGCATACCAGTTTGGTTGTCAGTCATGTCTGTACTCACCAACATATAAATTATTTTGAAATAGCTAATACTTCGGATGATTTAATATATAAACTGTTTATTATTGTATTGTGTATTTTAATGAATCAATTTCTAGTACTTATTTGGACCTATAATCTGTGTCCAAAATTGCGTTAATGCGTGCTATAATCAGTGATGCAATTAGTGAGCAACTTTTCTGCAAAATGGTGAAAATCAAACTCATTTTAATGTCGCAACTTTATGTAGCAGCTCTTTTTCACGAAACTATAGACAGACGCCTACCATTAACAAATGTGCGTTTTTTCCGATTTTGCAAAAAAGTTGCTCACTAAGTGCCTCAAGGATATTAATGTTATTTCATAATATTGTGTGAGCAGTGTGCACATAATGTTAACGCTTTAAAATCGAAACTGAATTCAAGGCAAATTATTGCTATAATACAACTCTCATAGACTAAATTCAAACTCTTTATAGTTAAGAAATGAAAGATAAAACTAACATAAGGGTACTGGAGAATTCACTTTAAATTTTTTGTTGATTTTCAAAAAAAAAGTTTAACGTTTCTTTGGTTACTTTGTTTTCAGTTTTTAATAGTGATCTGTTTGAATAAAAATCAAAAGACGATATTTTAGATTAACTGTTGTTTTATTTATTTAAGTCACTATTTTTGTTGAAATTCTATTTTTTACAATGTTCGCCACAAATACTTAAACCGTGTTTGACTGTGTAATAAGATAGTTGATCAAAAACGACACCCATTGAAATCCTAAATTTTATAAATATTAAAAAGACAAATAAATTAATTTCTAAGTCAAAACGGCATAAACCCAAATTCCATTTTTGACATGAGATAATTCTCTTTCTTAAAACCTAACTTTTCACAAACAGAATAAAGGAAGGACAGAAAGTCATTGTTAACATCTTAAGACTTTTAAATAGAAGATTTTTGAGTCGGTAAAATGTTAAAATGTAAGAAGTAAAACCAAAATCAAAAATGTTAAATTTTTTGTTATTTATTTTAAAACTAACTTTTTGTTAATTTAAAAATAATTTTGAATATAGAAAATTGAATTTATAAACTGTAATGTTTTCTTAATCACTGTTTAATCAATTTATAAAACTAGCAAAGTATAATATAATTGGAAAAATATGAGAAGAGAGAATTATTGTCAAATCCATTTGTCTTTATTTATATTGTGATGTTTAGATAACAGTTTTTAATCAAATAAACATGTTTTGCTGTTACTCAGACACACTCGTTTTGTTCATTTTTGTCTGGGTTTTGACAATTTAAATTTGGTTATTCAATTTAATCATTTTTACTGCATTTTTCATCATTGAATACCACAAAACAGAATGAACATAACTGTAATGTTTAAGAAATAATAAAAATTTTGAATAATAGTTTATAACTTTAGACCCTTAATTATAAAGCAATAATTTATAATATACAATTTTAGCTCAATTATGATGCTAAAAGTTTGGAAATATTTTAAATTGATAAGACCAAATTAAGTGCTGAGCTGCTTCATACTTTGCTTTAGTATAAGAGCTTGCTCTCCCAGAACCAAATATATTTAATTCAGGTATTTTATAGAATATATAAACTTCTTTTACTCCACACTTGTTAACATGAACTCTTTGTTTAAAATTTATAGAACTCGATTCGAAACCGTAAGCTTTTAATAACTCGATAATAATTTTTCTATTATCCAACTTCTTGTTGAATAACATTATTTGAAGTTTTTCTGGTTTGACTTTTATTTCTTGCCAAACTCCATTAACTAATATTTTGCTCATAACTTACTTAAAATTGGTTGATTTTTGCGACCTTTTTGAGATTAAAAATCCACATTTTTATTGCAAAAAGCGGCATATGCCACACAGACTTTAACCTATATTTTTATCAGATTATTGCCTATTTTAACACTTTCAGCCATTTTGTGACCCAATAAATGCCAGTTTTGAGCCTACTTCTTGTATTTTTGACCCAATATTTTGTCCTTTTTGTTCCTTATTAGCACAATAAAAAGTTGAAAGTCCTTTTATTAATGTAAGAAATTGGTAAAATCCCTTTATTAGAGTAAAGATCAAAATCCCTTTAATAGAATAAGTATTAGGTCAAAGTCCCTTTATTTAAGTAAGAAAATTTTAAAATCCCTTTATTAAAGTAAAGAACAAAATCCCTTAATTAGCTTAAGAAGTTGGTGAAAATCCCTTTATTAAATAAGAAATTGGTAAAATCCCTTTATTAGAGTAAAGATCAAAATCCCTTTAATAGAGTAAAGATTAATATCCCTTTATTAACATAAGAAGTTGGTAAATACCTTTATTAGAGTAAAGAACAAAATCCCCTAATTAAAGTAAGAGTGTGCACGAACAGACGGACGGACAGACATAGTCAAATGCATATATCTGACAAATTTTCAAAGTCAGATAAAAAATTGAACGTTTATAACCAGATGTCCCAAAGTATGCCGGCCAAGGTGGTTACTTTCCGACTTTTCAATATATTAAACAGGGTCAAACAATTCCCAAACTATTCCGATTTAAACGACAATTTTTCTGCCATCTGCCAAAAATACATTGAAAATACAATGAATTGTTCATTTTCATTTTTTAGGTAAAAAATGATATCTGAAATACACATTACGCAAATCAAATAAAATCAAATGGAAATTTTAATTAAATTTTTTTGACAAGTATTGGTGCAAAAAAACTGTTTTCAATGAATGCTATGTATTTAAGTTATTTAATTATTAATATATAAACATCAAATTTGAAATAAACTCAAAAATCGGATATTGATAACAAATTTCGAATATTGTTATTAGAAAGTTTGCAAAAATTAAATCTTAAGAAATTTAAATATTTATCGAATTAAACACAGTTTTAAGCCATGAAATTTGTTGTTCGTAATCGTCTGGTTTAGACTTATTCGAATTTATGACATCCAAAGCTGTTTCCAGTGACTCCATGTAAGATAACTTTTTCACTCTACTAATCTTCGTTGAACTATTAATTAACAACGAAAGTTCATCGTGCAATCTTTTTAGCTCACTCTTTAATCCACGTTTATGTAAACTAGTTTTAATCGTGTCGTTTTCGTCTTCCATCTTTTTTGCAAACGATTCAATCATTCGATTTTCTTGCAAAAGCATTTCATTTTTTCCGTCAATATCAATAATTAGTTTTTCCGCCGGTTTAACCATAATGCTATAGAATTCCTTTTCAATCGATTTTTTGTTGTTCTGTTCAACGCAATAATCAAATATTTCAGTCCAGTATGATTTGAGAAAATGATTAACACTTTTA
>JAQIXJ010001164.1:0-22898 GCA_034700185.1 Phthiracarus laevigatus
ATAGGTATATAAGCCAAGGGCTAACGTAAAAAATAAATTAATAACTTACAGTATTAGATCTAAATAAAACTAAACATGATGATATAAAAGTTCGAGTCTGCAAATTTTTATTAACTATTTTTACTTTTTGAATAAATATTAAATATTTGCAGGAGTTAATTATGACTTTTCAATAAGATAAAAATTTTTCACAACTTTAAAAAATAATCGTAAATGTTGTAAATTAAGTGGATTAAAAATTAATTAGTTTTAATAAACATTTAATAGTAAACTAAATATAAGTTTATTTATTATATCTGAATAAATTCGATTAGTATTTAAAATTATTTTTTTAACCTATTTTAAATAAATCTATAAATTATTGAACTTTTAAAGATTTTTTAAAATAAAAAAATAAATTTTAGATTTTTCATTATCTTATTTAAGTTTTATTAATAGCAATGCAATAAAAACCACTAACTGTATGTGTCTTTAATCATATAGTATTAATTTAATAATATTTGATTTATACTTCTAACTTGCAAATGTTTTATGGGTTTAATACATTAACTGATTAAAGTGGTGCCTTCGTTTTGTAATTTGATATTTTGTTATGATATGTTTAATTGATGATATGAAACTTTTCTCGTGGTATCAGATTAAGTGTGATGTTTTGCGTTTTAATTCACGTTCAATAACTTTTATTAGTCTAAAACATAAAATTTATTAACGCATTAAATAGACTATTATAACGTTACCATAATTTGCTTTTCACTCTCGTGGTTCTTTATAAGTTCCACGTGAGGTTATTAACTTTTTTGGTTAACATATAATTTGATGTTTTTTTACTAATGGCATTCAAATTAAGTTATTTAAACTTTGTAGGGCAAATTTTAAGTTTTAAAAGTTTTAGAATTTTAATTGACTCGGTTCTAGCAGAAGGTTTGGTTTCGTATTTTAATTATTAGCATTTAATTTATTTCTATTTTAAGGTGACTTTGGATATGTTTTCCGCGTTCATGATATTAATACTAATGAGTCATTTGTACTTAAAAGAAAAAAAGCTTGCGACAATAAAGCAATCAAAAACTTTGAAAATGAAATTGAAATTATTTCTAGCCTACAGAATAAATCACACATATTGAAGTTTTTAGCCACAGGAAAAATAAATGATGATGTATATTTGCTGTTAAGGTAAATTTTAATTTTATAAACTTGATTAATAAATTTTATTCTTTGATTTATTATTCAAAGTGAGTTTTGTAGTGGTTCATTGAAAAATGTATCACTACCAATTGTAAACCATCATCACTTAATCAGAATAATTTATCAAACGAGTTCAGCAATTGAACATTTGCATAAACTAGGAATTATTCATAGAGATTTGAGACTTGGGAACATACTTATTGATAATAGTGGTTATGTCAAACTAAGTGGATTTTCTTCTTCAATTTTAATTGATAATTTACCGGCTCCTAATTGGACTCCAATGCAACGATTAATATTTATAGATGAAGTATTTTTATTTATAAAAACAATAATATTTGTCTGTTAAATAATTATTTTTAGATGATGCGTTGTACCACACCAATGTATCGACCACCAGAAATACTTGACTTTAATCTTAACTTCCCAATTAATACATCTATGGATATTTGGTCATTTGGTTGCTTGATTTTCTATTTAAAGTTTGGCAGACATCCCTTTGAGCGTTATAGTGCATCTAAAGTTCTAAATTGTGACTACGATAAGGCCTTAACTAATTTAATAAATGATGATTTAGATCAAATTATAAGGTAACTAAAATTATGGTTTGTGGTGACTAGTAATAAAAATACTTTGTTTTTAAAATGTTTAGGTCAAGTATAGTTTTAGAACCGAATTCACGAGTCAAGATTGACAGCTTAGTTGATGGAATGAGAAATAACTATTCTAATTTAACATTACCTTGTATTGATAAAATGCATAATAGCGTTGCATTCACTAAACAAATTAATTCATTTTCATTAAGCAATTATGTTTATCCAACTTCAAACAAACAAATTTCTAAAAAATATGTGTATTTGATTACACCAAACTCTTTTAACACAAGTGTTAGGTGAGCAAAAGATGTTTAAAAACTTTTTGATGTGTATATTTTTAATATAAACAAAAACGATACATTTATAAAGAGCTTAATTTTTCATAAGTTAATGCAAACTTTAGTTACAATTATATTAGTTTTAAGCAAGGATTTTTATACTCCAAATACCTTTAATAAATTAAGACTGTGAACATACAAATGGACGGACGGAATGACAGACATGGTCAAATCCATAAGCTCGTTTTTTTCTTAAAAAAGTGAGCTTAAAAAACAAAGTTTATGACAAAATTATTCTACTAATAAAAACTAAAGACTACTTTATAATAATTTGTTATTTTTTAAGTTTTTAAACTTTTCATAAAACTTACAATACAATTTATTTTGTTAAATAAATATTAATTATATTTATATAGTTTTTTATTATTTTTAGGAGTGATGATAAAATAAGTAATCCTAATGACCACAATTATTCACAAATATCTGAACAAGACATAATTGAAAATGATTTTAATCTTTCTGAGACGAATGATAAAAGCATTAGTAATAACCGTATCTACTATAAGGTAACACTTTAACTGTATCTTTCATGTTTATTAGATAATTGGTTTTTGAAAAACATATTTATATAACTAGAAAATAATTATTGTAAAAAATCGAACAATTTTCTCAAACAAAATGCTTTTTAATAATTAACAAAATTAGATAATTAAAAAAAGAGGCAGACCTAGCAGTAATTTATCAAATGAAGAAAGAATGAAAAAACAACGTGCAGTAAACTTAAAGGCAGCTCGAAATTACAGAGAAAAAATGAAAATTGAAACTAATAAATACTTGATTATGTAAGTTATAAACAATTATAAACCCAAAAAGTGTTTAATTTTATTTTCTAGGATTAATCGGCTAACAATGCATAAGAAATTTTTAGAAGTTCAAGTTGAAAGTTTGGTAGAGCTAATAATTAAACTAAGAAGTGATTTTTTGAAACAAAAAATCGTATTACCGGAGTCCTATTTTAAAAATAGTAATGTGAAAATTTAGACATAAAAATTAGTTAATAAATAATTATTTATCAATAATGGGCTCAACAAGTTTTACTTTACTAAGCTGTTTTCTTAACTAGGTTGCTCTTATTAAAAATTAGATCTTGATTAAATTTGTGTTAACAAATTTAACAGTCAGCTGACAATTTCAGTACATAAGTGGTGTGATGTTTATGACCATATTTTCAAAAATGCTTTGACCACAGTTTTTAATCTTACATTTATCATTCCTAAATAAAAGAACTATAAAAACATTAAGATATTAATTACTTCCTCAAGATGATAATTATTAGTTAATTTGCTTACTATTCAAGGTTTATTTAGACTAATACTGATAAAAATATGCATAATTATTAATATTTTATTCTATCGATGTTTAGAATTTTTGAATGCTAAGATTAATTACATTTGAAGTCCAAGGAGTTTAAATGCGGAAATGTTTAAAAGATTATTATTATTGATTTAAACTCATGATTCTAATATCTAGTCGTATGATTTTTAATTTGCATAGTTAAGATTATTTAAGCTTAAATAAACAATAACGATGTATAAAATAACAGACACAACCACAAAAAGTTTTAATTGAAACTTTAAGTTTGAATTTATGTTTGTTTAACTGTTTGAATACTAAATTTAATTAATTATAACTGTGATTATTGAAGTTAATCATGTCGCGTTCGAGAAAACAAGTAGAAACTTTTTTGGATAGAGAAGCTAACCATTCAGACAGCGAAAGTTGTGCTGACAGTGAAGACCAGTCGGTAATTACTAAAGTGGTTCAACCGAAAAGAAAAAGCAACGAAACCGAAAAGAAAATACCTAAGAAAAACAAATCAAAGTCGGGTAAAGTATTATTAGATTTATTTAAACATATTTGAAACTATTTATTAATAACAACTTGTTCCTCTTAGTAAAGTAGTTATTAATTTAGTGCTATTAGCTTTAACAAAGTTTATTACGATTTATAATAGATTTTGAGGTTGTGTTGAATCCACCTAATGACGAGGAGGAAGTTATGACACACAAGACACAATTGGGCTCTAAAGATGGTATTGGACTCATCAATGGTAAGACCATAGCGCTTTTTAAATATTGGACTAAGGTTTCTGACTCTGGTGAAACTAAAACTGAATTTAGCAAATACAATTACAAATTTTCTGCATTGCTGATACCGAACCTAATCCAAACACTGAACAGCTACAAAAAGGAGTTAAAATTGAAATCAAAAAACTAATTGATAAAATACAATACGAATTTCAACAAAGGCAAAATTAAATGAAAATTAAAAAATTTAAATCACTAAAAAATCAATAATTAATTTTACGTAACAATAATTAATGTTAATCAATTTTACTAGTTTTTAGATTCTTTTTAAGTTTTTGATTTTGACTATATTTAAAAAATCAAAAGTCTAAAGTTTTAAATAATGCAAATTTAAATCGCAAAATATGTTTAATAATTTGAAAAACTCTTTTTAAATAAACTATATGTATAATAAACGGTAGGTTATTATTTACTTATAACTCGTTGACAAGTTTTAAAACACTTTACCAAACTAATCTAAAAAGTTTTAATTGAAAAATAAATTTCTTATAAGAATATTTCTCAAATTATTAAACAAACATTTAATGAATTATTATGATTTTATTATTTATGAATTCAGTTTTAGCTCATTTATTTTTATTGTTTAATATTGGAATAATTAACAAAATTAATGACTAACATTTTAATTAAAAATACACTAAACAATACTTTAAATTAAGTTTAAAACGGTTTTTATATTCAAAAATTATCAAATTTTTCATTTTATTAAAAGCGTTCAATTTTTTAAGTTAAAGTTACTATAGACTAGTGTTCAAGAAATTGTGATGTGTTGTAAAAACTATGCAGATTTAAACAAACTTTTTGTCTGATGCTAATATAAATATAATTACTGCGACAGCAGTTATACTACAAATAACAATTAATAGCAAATATAAATGAAGTTTAAACAATTACAAGTTATGTTATCTAATTCATAAAACAATGAAATAAACTTGAATTTTAAACTTTAAAAATATGCAATAACTAATTTATAAACTTATAATTTAACCTTACAAATCAATAAAATAAAACTGTGGTAGAAAGTGAGTTACTTTTTTTTCACTATTAAACAATCAATAAGTTTATTACGTCTAATTCTTATTATTTAATCAAGAAATAAAGTAATTCTATTTTTCTTGTTTCAGATTGAAATTATTAAGGATATTCTTGTGCTAATTTATTGATTTAAAGATTTTGTTTGAAATAATTTAAATATCATTAGTCTTATGCAAATTAGTATTAGTTAACTAAAATAATAGTGATTTTGCTAAGTTAAAATTACTTAATAGTTGAAAATTATTGTTTTTACAAGTACTGATTTAGATTAGTTGATATTCATATAAAAAGTTTCAAAACAAAAAAGTTATTATAACAAAATTTAGTTTAAATTGTTTACGATTTGTAATCGACCAAAAAATATACATAAAGTTTTAGTTAATAGTTGTTACACTGTACAGCTAATTATTATTTTTAGTTAAACGTAAACATATAATGTATGCGAAAAAGAACTTTATCTTTAAAAAATCAGAAAAACAAAAACCAGGTTATTGTTTTAAGCAAGAACACTATCATAGAAAGATCACTTTTTTCTTATTAAGTTTAATTCATAATTAATATTAGAAATATGAAGATTATCTTTATAAATATTAAACTATTAGAATTTGGACGGACAGTCTGACAGATCGGGTAGATAGACGGACTTTGCCAAATAAAAAAGCTCACATTTTTTTTAAAAAAAGTGATCTATAAATCAAATAATAAGAAAATAAATTATTATAATAACTTAACCAAAAAGTGAAAAAAATAAATTATTCTCATTTCAATCATAGTTATTCTTTTTACTATTTTGAATCAAATTATATTAAGTTACATAAAAAACATGAAAATTACAAAAGTTAATCTGTCGTTAAAAAACCTGTCGATAAAAATATCACATTTAAATTATAAAAAACAAGTATTAATGATTTCAAAAATATTTTTAATAAAAGTTTTCATTTAATTACCAAAATAAAATTCTTATATTAATGAATTAAATTATGATTTAAGAAGAAAATAGTTTACTTCATGATAAAATAATAAATACTTTTTGTTAATAAAAAATCATTTTTTCAAAACCACAAAAATTGATAAAAAACGATGTAAAAGTATAAACATCTGTAAACTTTATTTTGCAAAAATGTTTATTTCGTTAGCTAATATTGAATGAAAAAACTTCATGAAAATTATTGAATAACAAATAAATTATCTTTAAATTTCTTTGATTTTTGCTTTTAAAAAATAATTATCGTTGTTTTTATTTGATTTTTTAGTTTTACGGATTAAATCTAAACTTATCCAATGACAGCAAATAAAAATAAATATAAAACATTTTATTATGATTGTTTATTAGCTTATTACAAATAACTAATAATGTTTAAATCAATTTCTTTCCGTCTAACTGTAAATGCATTTTTATACAAAATTAAATGATCAGTTTTCGAGCTTTATTATATTTACTACTATTATTTTAAGTGTAAAAAAACCTTGATGTCTAACTCAATACTTTTTTAAAACAATGTTTATTAATCGTTTTTCAAACCTAAGTTTTTTAAAATTATTTATAAGTTTTGGTAATAAAAAATGCAAAAAATCAAAAACAAAGGTATAATTCAATATATTCAATAATTTAATCTAATCTAATTTAATTTAATATATATATATATATATATATAACTTGATAATAGTAAACTTAAATTGGACATTTTGTGAGTTTAAATCAAAATTTAATTTATTCTTGACTTATTTTAAACTTTGTATAGAATTATTTAAAAAAGTAAACTTAATTAATTATTAACAAAATAATAATTAATAATTTTCAATTCTATTTTAATAGGGTCAACATTTAGTTGTGAAACTTGTGGACTTAAGTCAAAATCAGAATACATGTTAATTAGACATATTCGGTTTCATAAATACAGTGAAAATATTAAAGAACATTATATTGAATGTCCATTGTGTGATAAAATATTTGAAACTTTTATAAAATTTAAAGATCACTTACATCATTGTCAGTGTTTGAAAAAAGAATTAAGTTGCACAATGTGTGGTAAACTATATAAATTATTAAGATCATTCAAAAGTCATCTTATAACTTGTTCAAGTCAGAATGGATTCGGTAGAACTGCAAAATTTCCAAAGTTAAGTGAAAGCTCAAAAATCAAACTTACAAAACATGCCTTTAAATCTCTGCTACAACAATATGAACTTATTCCAGAAGAAGCAATAAATAATTGTGAAGAGTTTTTTTCGACTTACTTTAATGATATAAAATCATTTTTGAGAAAACAACTAAAATCGTTAAAATCTATCAAAATACAATTTTGTTTACAAATACTGTTTTCAAGACAAGTTTCTGAACTTAAAACATATCATATTAGTTATGTTTGCACAAAAAATATAATTCTAAACAGTTTTTTTAATGAAAACATTCTATATGATGTCATTAACGATTTGGAAACCAAAAGAGAAAATGTAGAAGACAAAGAGGGAAGTAATTGGAAAACTGAAAGGATAGATAGATTAGACATAAAAATTTCAGAATATAAACCTTTGAGCGGTGGTTGTCATACTACTTTACCTGAAAAATTATTGCGAAAGAAAGCTGTAATTAATATAAAATCCAATGACATGAAATGTTTTTTATGGTGTGTGATTGCACATTTGTTTCCTCCTTGTAAAAAGCATAACATATCAAATGTTAAAAGTTACAAAAAGTACGAAAGTCTATTTAACATTAAAGGACTAAACTTTCCTCTAGAAGTTAAACAAATTAACAAGTTTGAAAAAAATAATAGTTTCCATAAATTGAGGATCAATGTGTACAGTTATTGTACAGACCAACAAAATATGGGACAAGTTATACCAGTTTATATTTCTAAAATCGTGGCCAAAAACACTATAAATTTGTTGTTGCTCAACAATCATTATTTTTATATAAAAAACTTTAATAGACTTATAGGAAACTATTATTCCAGTTTTAATCAATGGTGTGAAAACTGTTTATCAGGATTTAAATCTAAAGATCTACTTGTTCGACATAAAGAAAACTGCAAACATTTTAAACCAATTCGAACAACTTTACCTTCATCTAATAATAATGTTTTGAAATTTAATAATGTTTGTCAAATGGTAGAACATCCCTACGTTATCTATGCTGATTTTGAAACAATTCTTGAAAAAGTGAGCATTAGAAAAAGTGAAAAGCAAACAATAATACAAAAGCATGTTCCTTGTGGTTATTCGATGTTAATTATTGATAAAAATAATGATATTGTTTATAAAAGTTTGTTTAGAGGAAAGAATGCTCATAAAGTGTTTTTAAAAGATTTAAAAAGTCAAACAGATTTCTTAATAGAAAAAATTACAAACTATGTGGATATGATCCCATTAACAAGAGAAGAAGAGGAGGAGTTTTCTAGTCAAGAATTATGTCATATTTGTAAAAAGCATTTCGATGACAAAATAGAAAGCGAATTTATAACTATTAAAATACGCGATCACTGCCATATGTCTGGAAAATATAGGGGAGCGGCTCATAATACATGTAATATTAACTTTTCATTGCCAAAAAAAATTCCAGTGTTTTTCCATAATTTACGAGGATATGATTCACACTTAATAATTGACGCCCTTTCATCTGACACATTTTCTTCGTGTAAAATAATACCAAAATCTTTTGAAAAATATATTTCGATAATTTTAGATAATGTGAAAATTTTGGATTCCTTACAGTTTTTGCCTGAATCATTAGAAAAACTAGTAGATACTTTAAGAGAATCTAAATATTCATTTCCTATTACAAGAAAAATTTTTTCAAGAATTAAGAATATCAAACAAAATGATATTGATTTGTTGTTGAAAAAACAGCCGTTTCCTTACGAGCATTTAAGCAGTTTTAAACGGTTTAAAGAAACAGCTCTTCCAAAAAAAGAAAGATTCTATTCTTCACTTAATTACAGAGACATAAGTGAAGATGACTATAATCATGCTAAAACTATTTGGAAATTGTTCAACATTAAGAACTTTAATGAACATCACGATTTATACTTACTTTTAGATACAAGTTTACTAGCAGATGTTTTCCAGGCATTTAGAAAAACAACACTTGAAAGATATTTATTAGATCCATGCCATTTTTATTCAATGCCTGGCTTATCATGGGCTTCAGCTTTAAAGTTTACACAAGTTGAGCTACATTTAATAACTGAAGTTGATATGTATCAATTTATTGAGTCTGGTATAAGAGGTGGAATTTGTCAAGTATCAAAGCGATTAAGCAAAGCAAACAATAAATTTTTAACCAATTATGACAAGGAAAAAGAAACAAGTTTCATTGCATATTTAGATGGTATGAAAAAATTAAACATTGTTAAGATTCATTATTAAAATAATATAGTAATATTTACTAGTCAATAATCTATATGGTTATGCCATGAACGAGTATTTACCTCAAAAAGATTTTAAATGGTTGACAGAAGAAGAAATTGAAACACTAGCTATTGAAAATATTGCTGACGACAACAAAACAGGTTTTATTCTTGAAGTTGATTTAGAATATCCTAAAAATGTTCACGAAAGGCATAAAGATTTTCCTTTGGCTCCTGAAAGAAAGAAAATTGAAGAAAATGAATTAAGTCTTTATCAAAAAAAGACTTTAGAGTATATGTCTAGATTCAATTATAAACGAAAACCAACAAAAAAGTTAATGTTAACGTTATATAACAAACAAAACTACATTGTACATTATAAAAATTTAAAGCTTTATTTAAGACTAGGGTTAATCTTGAAAAAAATTCACAAAGTTTTAAGTTTTACTCAAAGTGCATGGTTAAGACCTTATATTGTTTATAACACTGAGTTGAGAAAAAAAGCTAAATCTCAGTTTGATATAGATTTAATTAAATTAGCTATAAATTCTGTGTTTGGAATGTCAATTCAAGATAAACGTAAGCATCAAGACATCAAAATAGTATTATCTTATAAACAAGCTACAAAATTATTACAGAAACCTCATTTTGAACAGTTCGAAATTTTAAGTGAAGATAAAGTGTTAATTAAAATGAGAAAATCCAATGTTTTATTAGACAAACCTATTTTTACAGGTTTTACTGTTTTAGAAACATCCAAATATTTAATGTATAGGCTTTTCTATGATTGTCTCAAAAAATATTATAAAAACAACATTACATTGATGTATACTGACACAGACAGTTTTGTTTTTGAAATATTTACCAAAAATATTTTTATTGATTTAAAACATAAATTTAAAAACTTTATGGATTTTTCTAATTTCCCAGATGATCATTTTCTTAAAAATGATGATAACAAAAAAGAATTTGGATTTTTAAAATCGGAAACTGGATCAGAAATAATAAGTGATTTTGTAGCAATTAAACCTAAATTATATTCTTTTAAATATGGGTTGGGAAAAGAAAAATCTGTAGCAAAAGGCGTTCAAAAAAGCGTTGTTAAAAAATTTGTTACACACAGTCATTATAACAACGTTCTTTTGAAAAACAATTTATACTGTTCAAAAATGAAAAGAATTCAAAGTTCATTGCATAAAATTGAAACAATTAGTTTAGAAAAAGTAATATTCACTCCAATTGACGATAAAAGATATATATTAAGCGATGGAATACATTCATTGCCTTTTGGATATTTAAATAAATAAATATGTAAATTTAAAGAAATAAATAAATAAAAACATGTTTAAAAGTAATGTTCCTACTTTTTTGTTTTAATCTCTTTAGTTTCAAACTTTTAAAAAATGGTTAATAATTAACTAAGTTTTTTTATCTTTTAGAAAGGAAACAAAACTGTGATAGCAAATATTTTCTATTTGCAAAAATGTTGTCACGTTTTGCAACACTTCCGACTCGAGCTTCAAAATATTCAGCTGGCTATGATTTGTACTCACCAGAAGATCATTGTATACAACCAAACTCAAAGCTTTTAATTTGGATAGATATCGCGTTAAAAATTCCTGAAGGGTATTATGGTAGGATAGCTCCCAGATCTGGAATAGCAGTTACAAATTTTATTGATGTTGGAGCTGGAGTTATTGACAATGACTACATAGGGAATGTGGGTGTTTTACTATTCAACTTTGGCCAAGAACCGTTTGCAATAAAAAGGGGAAATCGTATCGCTCAGTTGATTTTAGAGAAATACTGTAATGATGTTCAGATATTAGAAGTTGAACACCTTGACGAGACTGAACGAGGAAACAAAGCTTTTGGATCTAGTGGATAAAAGAGATTTATATATATAATTAAATTGTGATTTTACTATAAAGTTTGTTTTAAATAAATTTTTCTGTAGTTTTGAAATTAGTTATTTGAACTCAAAAATTAAATTTCAATGAATAAAACAGTTGATGTAACATTTAAGCATCCATCTCGCTGGATTGTATATGGGCCTAGTGGCTGTGGTAAATCTACTTTTGTTATAAAGCTTATTCTGGATGCTAAAGACCTGTTTAATACAACATTTGATACTATAATGTATTGTAGTGGTCAAGGGTTCCCTGATATAAAGAAAATTCAAAAAGTTGATATTAGGAAATGCAATACCATTTCTGAAGAATATATTGAAAGTCTTAATTGTAAAAAAAACAACCTTATTATTTTAGATGATAATATGCATGAAGCAGCAAATAATATTTTGATTAGTGATCTATTTACAAAAAAATCTCATCATAAAAACATTACTGTAATTTTTTTAGTTCAAAATTTGTTTCCGAAGTCAAAATATATGCGTGATATTTCTTTAAGTACGAATTATATTGTACTTATGAGAAACCCCAGAGAAATAAAACAAATAAAATTACTTTCTTCACAAATTGATTTAAATGATAACAAATTTATTGTAAACTCTTATGTTGACGCAACAAAGAACAAACCATTTAGTTATTTACTACTAGATTTAAATCAGACAACTCCTGATGAATTAAAAATTAGAGCAAATGTACTTTTAAATGAAAAACCAAAAATTGTTTACATTTTAGGAATTTAAAACTGTAGAAGTTAAGCTTAAGTATGATATTAATGAACTATTTATTTTATAAGTACTATTCATATTTTTTGAATATTATGTTGTTTATTAAAAATTTTGTGGTTCATCATAATCTGTTTTTCAGATAATCACTCAAGTTGAATAAATAATTGAAAATTTTTAAAAATATTTAATTAATTTTTGATTTTTTAAATTAAAACAAAAACTTCTTAAAACTTAATAAAAAGTGAGTTTTGTATAATATATAATGAGAATGAAACTGATAACAAAGTGTAAAGATGAACTATTTAAATTATCAAAGGAAAAGTCATCAATTAAAAGAAATAAAATCATAAATAGTGTTAATGACTGCGTTATTAAATCAATTGCAGAAATTGCTCATAACTGTTTAATTGGCAATGTTCCTCTTTCATCATGTTCTTTTAAAAAATTAAATAAGTTTAGAAACGTTATAAGAAAGTTAGCAAATAAAAAAATTTGCTATAAAACTAAAAGAAATATAATTAAACAGAAAGGTGGATTTTTAAGCATATTGCTTCCTTCTGTTATAGAATTGCTATCAGCAAGGTAAATTGAATACTATTTTAAACAAAATTTTGTTATGTATATTTTTTTATTTAGTGTGTTAAAGAATGAATAAACTAAAAAAAATGAAACTTGTCTCATCCGAAGATGAAGAACAACAGAAAACATTAAACGAAATTTTAAGAATCTTAAAACTAACAACTTCTCCAAACTTAAAAAAAAGTTCAGGGCTAGACCTCGAAATTGGAAAAATTTTAAATTCAAGTTTGAATGATCATGAAAAAATCAAATTTTATTCAAATGCTTTAAGAAATTATTTAATATTTAAAGAAAAATCTTTCGAAGAAATAAATCAACCGTCTAATCAAATGTCAGTTATTCCTAGTTATAGTCAAAATCTAATTGCACCAGTTCTTAGCAAAGTTCAAAAACGAATAAAACACAGAAAAAAAATTAAACAAATGGCTAAAGCTAAAAATCTAAAAGGTTTCAAGTTACAAAGAACTCCCATAAAAGAGAAAGTGAACAAGAATTTGTTGTTAACACCTAAAAACTTATTTCTAAAAACTGTGAAAAAGAAAACACCTGTCTATACAAATGTTGACTTAAGTTACTCAGACCATTTGTCTAGTTTAAATTTAGAAACTTATGAAACACCTCCTTCATCATTTTCTATTAATCCATTTTTACAAGAAGCTCCATCAATAAAGACAATTCGAGAAAGACAAAAAAAATCAAGACAAGCTAAAGTCGATGCTTATAGAAAAATTGACGCTATTCGTCAAGAAGAAAATTTAGAGATACCACCATGGGAAAATATTTAGACTTTTTAATGAAAAATATTTATTATAATATAAAGGACCCTGCAAGTTTCAAAGGAATTAAACAACTGTATCATTCAGTTAGAAAGTATAATCCTAATGTTAAATATTACGAAGTTAAGAATTGGTTACTTAAACAGAACACATATTCTGTTCATAGAAACACTATTCGGAGCTTTAAAAGAAACGTTTTTGTGTCGAAAAATATTGATCACAACTGGCATGCAGACTTGATATTTATTGAAAATCCACAAGAAAATTTTGGATTTAATTATATTTTGATGGTAATTGACGTATTGTCAAAGTATGGATTTGCTGAGCCAATACACAGCAAAAGTCCAAAATCAATTATTAAAGCATTTAAAAAAATAATATTCCAAAGCAAAAGAAAGCCAAACATATTAACTACGGATGCTGGTACAGAGTTCAATAATAGGTTTTTCAAAAAATTTTTAAAACAAAAAAAGATTCATCATTTTGTTGCATGTAATACAGAGGTTAAAGCTGCTGTAGTCGAAAGGTGGAACAGAACAATTAAAGAACAATTGTATAAGTATATGTATTATAATAATACAAAAAATGTTATAAATGTTCTACAGGACGTAATAAATAATTATAATTCTACAAAACATTCACGTACTAAGTTTTGTCCGAAAGAAGTCAATAAAGAAAACGAAAGACTCGTTTATAATAATTTATATAAAATTAAAACATCAGAAAACTTTTAATCTTTTTATTGGTGACAAAGTTAGATTGCAGCGACTTAAAAGTGCATTCGAAAAAGGTTATAAACCTAACTGGTCTCAAGAAATCTTTGTAATCAGCAAAGTCTTGAACACATTTCCTTCAAAAACTTATATTATTTCAGATTCAAGTGGAGAACAATTAATAGGATCGTTTTATCAGCAAGAACTATTGAAAGTCTACAATGGATAAAGAACGTGTAAATGATACTGTCTTTATAATATTAAACTCGGATGACAGTTGTGATTATCATCCACAAAATAATGCCTCAAAATTTACTGTGCAGTATGAAAAACACGTTAATTTTAAAGACAATATGGAAATAGGATTAGTTGAAGCAATATTGCCTACTAATAGAAAGTTTTTTAACGTTCCAAAATCATCAATTAAGTTAGTATACCAACAAACATATAAGAGTTTAGATAATAATGAGAGAAGTGAATACAATTCGTTTAAACATAAAATTATTTTGAAAGAGTTTCCTATTTCTGAAAAATATTATAAAAGTGAAATGGAGTTTTTCAATTTTATTAAAACTTTTGATTCGCAGTATGATGACGAATTTAAAATTAACAAGCTAGATACAACATTCAAGGCTAAAGGATTAGAAATTGTAGATTTACATCTTAAACCATCTTTCCATTTAAGAGACGATAAAAAAGTTGAAATAAGAAAAAAAAACTTAAATGTTAAAAGAATCGAAAGTTTAACTGATAATAAGGATGAAAAACTTTCTATAGTGGAAAAACATGAGTTATTTTATGATTTTGATGAAAATTTAAAAAGTGTATTAGACTTTGAAATGATTGAGGAGTCGCTTATATCAAAACAACCTATCACGTTAAAAAAATTTTATAACTATTTCATTTATTTGGATATTATTTGCACCTCCTATGTTGGAAATAGTAAAAAGAACTTATTAAGAATTGTTCCAACATTAAAAGTAGTTTCATCAAACTCAATATCTTTTAATCCCATATTGTTCATACCTATAAAAAAACAGTTAATTGAGTCGATTTCTGTCGAAATAAAAGATGAATATAACAATCTTGTATGTTTTGAAAACGAAAAAACAATTTTAGTTTTGTTGTGTAGACCATTAGAACATGTTTAGTGTAAAATTTAAAAAAACTGATACTTAAAAAACAACAATGGATTTTGATTTTAAAAATGATACTTTTTTTGTAAGTTTGTTTTCAAATAATAGCATAAATTATCATAAAGAAAACAGTGTATCAAACTTTACTGTCCAATTTGATAAACATATTGAATTACATAGAAAAATGGAAGTTTCATTATTTCAAATTGGTTTGCCAAAAATCATTAATGTTAATCGTTTAAAATTTCAACTAATTATGAAACAAAAATCAGTTTCAAATAATGATATTAATGAAGAACAGGTTCTGATAGAAAAAATTATGGAAGAAAACTATTTTGATAACAATGAAAACTTTTCAAAAAATCTTAATTCTGTTTGTGTGATAAACTCATTTCGTGAGATAATTGAGTCAGTAAAATTTTTTTATAGAAACCAAAACATATTTGATGTTGATACATTTAGTTCGTTCAAGATTCCCAAAGTTTATTTTGTAAAAAATGTTATGTATTTTACTACTCCAGAACTAAACTTTCGAATAAAGAAAGACGATTTCGTTGACATTAAAACTCAAATTTATTGGAAAATTGATGAAACATTAGTAAATAGTTTTGGATACGTTACAAAACAAATAAATAATCTAAGACTTATAGATAATCATCAAGAATTAACATCAATAGCCAATGCTAACTCTGACGAAAATAAAATATCTTCAGAAAAATTTTCGGGGATTAATACAGTTCAGTTGTCAAAAGTTACTTACTTAAGTGTTCATTGTGATATTAATGAAAACTCTCTAATTGGTACTAAAAATGAAAACATAATGAGAATAATATCTAAACAAAATATAGATAGAGAAAACTACATGGTTTTTACTCAGCTTTTGTTTATACCAGTACGTAAACATTTAATTGACTCTATAAATATTTCAATAAAAGATGATCATAACAATTTTGTTAGATTCGAAAGTGGTTACTCATATGTTGTTTTACTATTTAGACCAATTGAGCATTGATTTTTAAACTAAATACAAAAAAATCTAAAAATGAATAAATACAAAAACTGTGATAAAATGTGTGATTATGATGCTTATTATTTAAACCAAGCCAATGGAACTAATCAAAATTATGTCGTTCAGAGAGGATCAAATTGGTTTAGTGGTTTTGCTAAAAGATATGGGGTTCCTGCTTTAAAATTTATTGGTAAACAAGTTTTTGAAACTGGAAGGGATTTTTTACGTGATGTTATTGAAGGTAAAGATGTAAAGCAAGCTGCTAAATCGAATATAAATAAGGGAATTTCAAGATCAATGAATTATTTATCTAATAAAATGACAAAACAAAGTGGTAGTGGTAAAAAACGGAAAAGAATCAATAAAAGCTTGAAAAAGTTGAAAAAATTTAAAAGTTCTATTAACAAAGTGATTGTTAAACGTAACAGACGTTCAAGAAGAAAAAAATCAAAAAAACGAATTAAAAAAGACATTTTTAATTAAATATGAGTTCAGAAATATTAAAAAGTGAACTTGATCTTTTTAAAGGACCGTATTTTCAAACTAGTATTGAAAATTCTAAATTCATTCAAGTTCGTCCAATTTCTACTATATCTAACTCAGCAACGATTGAATTTGACCTTCCGTTATTAGTTGATGAGTATATTGACTTGCAAAACGTATTATTGTGGATAAAAGCTAAAGTAACAGAGCAGAATGGAACTAGCTATGATTCTACACAAAACAATCGCATTTCATTACTTAATTACTCACTTAACACTATTTGGGAGCAGGTTGATATTTACCTAAGTAATACTTTGGTTTCCCAAAGTGCTAATACACATCCTTATAGATCATGGATAGAAATGTTAACATCGTATAATAAACAATCATATGATACACATTTAAGGTCAACTGGTTTACATTCAATAAAATCTGGTGTTAACGAAATAGATACAGATTCAAGTGTTATGTTAAATGAAAGTAAAGAATTTACATTATATGGAAGACTTCAAAGTGATTTGTTTAACTCTGATAGATTATTATTGAATGGTATTAAAATGAGAATTATTTTGACAAAAGGAAAAGACAGCTTCAATTTTTTAGCAGCTAGTGAGGTACCTGCAACAAACAATGCATCAAAGATTCCACAACCTAATCCTAAATTAAATGTGACGGATGCTTGTTTATTCATACGTAAAGTGACTTTGTCACCAAATCTTTTATCAGCTCATGCTAAAGCTTTACAGCATTCAAACGTTAAGATTCCAATTAAAAGAAAGGAAGTAAAAGTTATTAATTTAACATCTGGACAAAACGTATATGTTTTGGATAATGTTTATATGTCACAATTACCTTGTCAATTTATTTTGGGTCTTGTACAACACGAGGCACATTCTGGAAATTTAAAAAAAAATCCATTGGCATTTGAGAATAATGGCTTAAACTATTTAGCATTACATATTAATGGAGAAATGGTTCCTTGTAAGCCATATGAACCAAATTACACCAACAACAATTATGAAAGAGAGTATTTTGAATTTTTTAATAATATTGGGTCTACACTTTCGTCAAATTGTCCATCTATCAAATTTGATGCTTATAAAAGTCAAATGTGTTTATATGCATTTAATTTCAATTCTGATTTTGAAACACCAAAAGAAAATGAATACACAAACTTGTCTAAAGAAGGATTTTTGAATATTGAACTTCATTTTAATGCTAACTTGACAGAGCCATTAAAAGTTGTTTGTTATGCAATATTTGATAACACAATTGAAATTGACTTCAATAGGAATGTAACTACAGACTGGTAATGGATTCAATAAAACTCAAAATAGTTATGAATAAATACAAGTTCTCAAGAATTAAATTTTGTGGAGTTCTTCCAATAGACAAAATACCCCAGACAAAAGTAAGAAGACCATGTTCTTTCATTATTAACACCGATGATTCAACACTACCTGGTACTCACTGGTTTGCTATTTACCTTCCACTTAAAGGGAAAATTGAATATTTTGATAGTTTCGGGCTAAAACCAATAAATAATGAAGTTTATAACTTTTTTAAAAAAAATGGAAATTGGACTTTTAATAAAATGCAGTTGCAAAATTTTAATAGCAAAAGTTGTGGAAAGTATTGTGCACTTTTCTTAACATTCAGGTCAAAAGGTCTATCTATGGACGATTTTTTAGAACTTTTTACAGATTGTTTAATAGATAACGAAAAAACTGTTTCAATACTGTTTAAAAAACTTTATAACTGATAAAAAATATTTGTTGAAAAATAACGTATGTTAATGCGCATTTTTTTACGCATTGGTTTAATATTTAAATAAAAACCGTGCATTAAGAAAAATAAGATTTCATTCTTAAAGTTATGACTGAGGGAGTCTGTGCTGTCATTGATTGTCAAGGATATTATTTTAATAAAAAGTTCTATCCTCGTGAAATAGCTATAGTAAATGAAAAAATTTCTGTTTGTTTTGAAGTTGATACTGAACTTAATATAAATCAGCTAGATGACAAAAGCAAAAATTCAATTCTTTTCGTGAGAAACTATGTAACGGGATTAACTTTGAGGCCAATTAGAGCTAAACTTGGATTTACAGTTATTCGTCTGAGGCAATTAAAAAAAATTTTATTGGCTTTTTATGATAAATGCTCTTCAAATGAAAAAAAATATTTTGGTGTTAAAAATGATTTTTTTGCAAACATATTGACTGAATTTAATATTCCATTTTTAAATTTAAACACAATTAAGAACTGTCCAAGTGTTAAACAACTTGATGAATCTTATTTAAATGGACATGTTTGGTTTTGCAGTTATCATACTGAACTAAATCAAGAAAAAGAAATAAGAAAAAGTATGAGGTGTGCTTTAAGAAAGTCAACTTATTTGTTTAATTGGATTAGAGAAGAAGAATTGGTTTCTGAAATTGTTAATGGAATGAATATTCTTTAATCATGAAACTAAGACTACATAAACTAGCTTTTGTTGAGTTTAAGAGTGAGAACCTGATTCTATTCCCATCAGAACTTATAATTTTGTCTAAATTTTTGTTATATCCAATCAATCAAAAAAGATACTTAGACCATAACAATAATGCTAGACGTTTACTTATAAAACTATCTGTCAACGGTAATATTAAAATTATTTTATATGCTAATCAAGAGAAAAAAGTCATAACATTAACACAAAGTGACAAACAAACATTTTTATTAAAAGTTGGTGACATTATAAAAGTGATATCCAAGAAAAGTTTATGCGATTCAACAAATAAAAAATCTTATGAAAAATGTATAGATTATTAAGTTATAAACTTTCAAATAGGTTTTGTATTTTTTTTGTAATTTTTTTTGACATCAATAAAGTTTTTTGTTATCAATAAATAAAGTTTGTAGTTATTTCAAATTTTAATTTCTTATAATTAAAATGAAATTTTGAATAAATAAACTATTATTAAACTTTTTAAACAAAAAAAATATGTAAAGTCTGACTCTGGAAGAGTCCCCATCGGAATCGATGGGGATTCTTCCAGAGTCAGACTTTACCATCATCAGGGATGATAATAAGGTCGAGATAACCAAAGCTATGTAAAAATAACGCATACGCCTTCTTTCTCTATTATCAAAGCAATGTGGTAACAATAGCCACTCAAAAAATAAAAGGACCAAAAGTAACACAATGAATGCAGTGGAGTAAGCAATACCTGAGTTCGTTAATAACCAGTCTATGAAACGCGCAGTCCTTCGCCTAATTCTTTTGTCCGTATATTTTTGTCCACATTGTGTGCACGGCTTGTCGATATTACTTACTATCCATTCTCGGAGACAGTGGTAATGATAGTACTGTAAACCACTGACACCTTTACAGCCGCACGGCGTTATTAGTTCGCTCTCGTTTTCTCCTTCCATACATATTATGCATAATCTCTCCTCTCCTTGTTGTTCATCATTTTGAACGTTCTTATTATGTCCAGATCTATTGCCCATTTGTTAGCTTACGATGAGATGTTTAAAGTTCATGTATGATCCAAGATTTACCGCAATTAACTTTTAAAATATTTGGTTTAAAAATTTATATGCATTGTTGTCATAAATATTATTATTCAATTAAACAAAAAATACTTTTCGTTTCTCCCTATCACCGTCTCTCTGACTGCAACAATATAATTCCATGTAACGTTCACAAATATAAATAAATAAGCTAGTTTGACTGAGAGTACCTAACAATATATTAAAAATGTATAAACCGTTATAGAACATTGTTGTATTGCACGAAAAGGTAAAGTGGGAAATAAAGCAATAATCCATATTCAACGGGCAAATGAAGCAAAATAAAATATTATATGTACGGATATTTAAATTAAATATACTTTTTGTGAAAGATTGGATTTTACGAAAAAGCAATGTCCCAATGGGTGTCTTAGTTATATTTTATTATTTTTTAGATTTAATATATAATTGTTACAATATATTTTAGGATCATTTTATTATTATAATAATTTTCAATAAATAGCCTTTTATTATTAAAAATAAATATATAAATACTGACAAAACTAACAGTTAAAATATTATGTTAGTTTACGGGAACTTTGTTATATATACATTTCTCTTAAAAATACAGAGTTAAAGAGAATCGGGTAAAAGTGTTACGAACAATTAAGTAAAGCAATAACCATTGACACATTGAGAGATAGACTTTACAGAACTTTTCTGAAACCATAGACCAAACAAATCCAAGCGAACCCAAACGAACACAACCGATGCCCCACTTTGTGTTACATTTAACCAAATACTACTCTCAATCAGGACTGGAGGGACAGGATTGGGTTTAAATGTTTTTATTAGCATATAAAATAGACAGGAAATATATATATATAAAAAATGTGGTCAAAGAACAGGACATAAATGCGGACAAATCTGTTCAAATGTGCGAATCAATTACCATTGAATGTCATAATAAAAACCAATAGTTGCCACAAAGCTATGCTATCCTGAAAATATAAAAAGTAAACTTAGATTTATAATGATTTCTAATTTTAACTTTTCATAATTGATAGAAATATACAAATTACATAAAGGAAATCACAGAAATCAAAATATTTCTTCAGTGAATCCTTCAAAACTGTCTCCAAATCCATAGACATTGATGTGATGAATGTGTAATTAAAACAAATTTATTCTATTTTATATGAGCTCAACTAACTCTCTATTTCCTTCGTTTAATATGTCTATGGTTTTTCCGTAAGAAAGGAAAGCACACTTTTTGTTCGTTGTCAACATTACGATGGCATTCGATTGATGCATCAGTTGTTATATCGGGTTTACTCAATTGTTGAAAACAATTCGTTTCAATCATTTCGTTTCGCCACGGAATCGATACGCAACCGGTATTTAATTTTCTGTAAAATGCGCGATCGCTGTCATCTAATTTCAATTACTTTTGAAAATTGTTCGATATCTGACACGTTTTTCGCATAAACTTCGTACGGCTTTATTGTAACAAATTTAGTCTTTTAAAAGTTTTCATGGATGTTGTATTCTCAAATGTAATTATGACTATTTTGTCAAACAAAACAGGACATTTAGAATTTATTTTATCTTTGTTTATGCTAATCTGTATGACAATGAATGCATATTTTTCTGGTTATTTAATATTTTTGTTACGGAATATAATAAATTCTTTACATCCATTACTAATTTCAATTATTGCGAAAAACAAAGTATTAATACTTCTAAAGACGAAATTAAAATTGTGTGCTTTATTAGATAAACTATCGCAACATAATACTGTTATTAAGTTTATAAAAGATTTTATGACTGGTCTTACTGTCACAATGAAATAAATAGAAGATAATTAATTAAATAATAATTTAATATTCATTTCGCAATTAACAAATCAATAATAAATAATCAATGTTTTTTGACAAATAAGAGCGATTATCAGAAGATAAAAAATGAGTGAAACGATAAATTTGACTCTAATTAACCAATACTTTTCGCGTGAACACCATAATTGATCAAATCTTAAATAATCTTTGTAATCGTACCCATTTTTAAACCTTCGCGTTCGATTATGACCCAAAATAAAATCAAGTTTCCTGTTTTTCCACCATTGCTCGACTAATTGATCACTAGTTGGAGCAGTTTTCCGTAATTTACGAGAACGAGTGCACCATTCAGAAAGTAAACCAACAAATTGATGGTTGCGTTCCGGTTCAGTACCGAACAGATAAATCGGTGGTACAATACCTAACGGTTGAGATTTCGTGGCCAAAAATTTTAGAAACCTTATTCTCCTATATTTTCTCAATAGCGCTGTTTTTGTTGGAACTGTTGTCATTTGTCGGTTTTCATGTTCGTACCATTTTATCAGAAATTTTGGCGAATTGCTTATAACTCGATATTTTCTTATATATTTTGATTGCGTCATTAACTTCTTTGAATTACAATAATCATCCAGAATATTGAATGCA
>JAQIXJ010001165.1:0-22877 GCA_034700185.1 Phthiracarus laevigatus
GCGGGAGAGGGAGGGAGAGAGAGAGAGAGAGAGAGAGAGAGATCACTTTTTATAGATTAACAAAATTGTATACATTTCTAAAAAGTGAGCTTAAAATGTTCTTACTGTATCTATCAATTGATTATTACAGTATGGATTTTTCTGGTAAATCCCGTGTTTATTCTTTGATCTTATATACGGGAGATTAATATGTTAGCTTTTTCAATTAGAACTAGTTGAAAAAAATAGTTTTATTCTGCCTATATTTCCCGGTTTTGCCAAATTAGTGAAATTATACACTAAATTCTAAAAATCCCATTTTCTATATAGTTAGCCACAAAAGCCTTCTTTTAGTCTTTAAAATGAATATAAAGCATAAAATTAGAGTAAGTGCAAGAACTTGTTGTTCTTAGAAAAGTTTAAAAGTTAAACCGATTTCAAACATTGAATGCTTAGTTTAAAAATCATCTTCGGTTTAATATTATAAACATTGTGTTAAAGTTTTGAAAATAAAAATAAATTTTTCCCGGATCTATTCCCGTTTTTGGCGTATTTATTTTCCCGTTTCCCTTCCGTTTTAACTAGTTTTTAGTACGAAAAATCCTTACCCTGGTTATAACTTAATCATATACATATTAAAATACCTTAAGCCGTGACGCCATGCGCATTAAGACTTTTATCTATATTATTAAATAGATAATCTCTCTCTCTCTCTCTCTCTCTCTCTCTGTGTGTGTGTGTGTGTGTGTGTGTGTGTCACGTACTCCTACATTATAATAATAAGTCAATTTTACGAACGTTACCTAACAACAACTAAAAATTTTAACCTATTGTTGTATTGCAGTATTTGCACGAAAAAGTTAAGTTTGAAAAGCAATAATAAAACAATATAACAGAAAATAAAAATATTTAAAAGAGAATATCAACAATATAATATATTTTACGGGCATAAAAATGTTATTTCCGCGAATCGGGTTTCTAATTAGTATTTTATTAAACCATTTGGTTGTTATTGAAAATATATGAAAGTAATTTCAACAGTCATAGTTAAACTTCTAATTTTTATAATAAGTTTGAACAACTTTCTCTGTCGTCAAATAAATTTAAGCTCATTGCGTATTCTTTTGTAAATATTTAATAATTTGTCACGCCAGACAGCCTTCCATATGCATTTGTTGAAGTCATATAATAAACTAAAATTCATTATGAGTGATGATATTCATAAATTTAATCGAAAATATTACATAAAAAAGATTATATCGGTAATTTTTTAAAAAATTCATCAATAATTGGAGTATGCATTAAAGTAATGATGTTATAACTTCATAAATTTATTTTTACAGCTAATGAATATGGAAAATTTTCACAGTAGGAAAATATATTTAAAATTAACTGATCGCAGTGTTTTCGCTTAGAATATTATTAACAACGATATACATAGTAAAATATAAATGGCAATGAAATCATTTGTTTATAATAAACGCGTTATTGTTTGTGTTTATCGACACGAATCCATTGTTGACTTCGATTGTTGATTTAAATTTTCCTAAATAGCTTAATTTGATTAAACTCAAAAACAATGGCTGAAATAAACTAAAATGTTTAATTTAACAAAACCTTTAATTCTAACGTGGAAAAATAAAAATACAAAATTTTTGAGTAATTATTAAAGAACATTAGAAGAAAAACAAATAAGTTAAGTCTTAATGATACATTATAATAATTATCGCTACGTTGATCATAATTATAAGATAAAATGTGAGAATAAGCTAATATAACACATTTAAAGCACACACATTATAACATTAAAATATAACAAAAAACTATTGGTTGGATTATATTAAAATACAGTTGGATCGAAGCAAAAAATAATAATTTAAACTAATGCTCATATTCTTCATGAAAATTTTTCTGCGTAAAGAACTTTGAAAGTTCAATTGGATTTTCGTTTTCTACTATAAAGGTTTAATTAAGGAATAATTTCATACTATATTTGAATTAATTCATAAAATATGGAAAACTTCGACTCTAATAAACTATTGCCTCAACATATGATTATTGAAAATTGTGGCAATCATTTCTATGAGATAGGTTTGTGGCAGTTTATGATTGGTAATGCTAAGCGAAGACTAATCTATTCATATCCATTTATAACATTAATATGCTTTATAATACATTACATTCGATTATTTATTGCAATTACAACACAAGAAAAGAGAGCTGATTTCTTTGTCTCAATTGGAGATTTCGGTTACTTTTTAAATATTCGATACCAGATTAACATATGTTATTTGTTCGCATATTCGTTGCCAATTATAAGTAAAGCATTACATTATTGGAATTATAAGAATGACGTTATGCCATCATATATGAAAGTTTTTGAAATGATGGCCGGATTTGTTTCTCCGCAGTCTATTGGTATCAATGAAAAAGAATTACTAGAAAGATTTCTTAAAAAGTCACGAAATTTAATAAAATTCGTCAATTTCAATAATAATGTTATTTTTCCTATTTTCGCGTTTACTCTTAACTTTGTTCCATTAGCCTTAAACTGTAGTTACCAGCAGATAATTCTATATGCAATTCCCTGGTCATTGCATTATTGTTATGTTACCTGCATTTTTTGCGGTGTTATTTCGTGGCAAATTACTTATTTTTATTTGATTTGCTTTTATTTAAAATTAAAACAAACAAATATTAATCACAAATTGAATAATTTTAACTCGAAAGATTTCGTCAATTATTTAATTGCTTTTAATATTCAATCTATAATTAAATTGTTACATGAAATCTATCGGGAAATAGAAGATTATAATCATAAGTATTGGGCAAAGTTTGCATTTTAGTTCTAATTGATATTATCATCTATGATAAGTGCAGCGATATATGTCGTAATGTTTGGTAAATTGACAATTATAACTCGATTCATCTTTTTATACGCATTAACTTTCGTTATTTTAATATTAATTGGTTTTATGAGTCCCGCTTCATCGTTGGCTTATGAAAGTGCAAAGTCTTATAAACTTTTATTAAAATTTAATGCACGTATTTCTAAATTAAAATTTAGGGTTTCTATGAGATTAAAGGTAATTTTTGGTTTATGATTAATTCATTTAATTATTAACAATTTTGCAATAGTTATCATCATTTATCGAAAGAGTGAGTCAGAAAAGAATTGGATTTTACTGTTGGAAACTATTTATCATTAATTATTTTCGCATTTATGAAGTATTTTATTATTAAATTATAAAAACAATAAAAACAACAAATATTTAAAATTTATAATAAGTTTTATTTTCCAGGTATTCATTCTAATCAGTATGCTATTCTTAAAATTAGTGCAAATGTCCAAATAATGTTAATTTTTAACAATGTTTTAATAATTCATCATTAAATAACTCCTATGAACCATTTTAGTTTCATTTTTTGTCCATCAAGTTTGAGAGTAACTTTATTCCTTGAATAATTGAATTAAGAATTAAACTTTCAAATGGCAAAAGCTAAAACATTAATAAAATATATATATTCTCATAATTAGTATTACTTAGGTTTTAAATTTTAATAATGCTTTTCTTTTACTTTTCTTTCAAATAAAAATTGATTTTCGATTATCATGCCTCAAATAATATAAATTTTACAACAGACAGATTAGCATATAATATAAACAATAACTACACATTCATAGATAGCTCACTTTTTATAGAATTTTACAAACGAATGTAACAGATAAAATTGTTTTGATTAAGGCTGTCAGAAATTCAAATACTAATTAATAATCTGATATTGATTTATCTAACTGATTTGTAGCCATTTGGCCAATAACTGCGAGACCAACAAATTATAACATTGCCTGCCGTTTGGAATCATTAATATAAAAATTAGGTGAGATATTTTTATTAATATAAATCTACGGAGTCATTGTGGGAAAAACTGACAGTTGTACGGAAATTCCTATGGCTATTGGCCTCATTTTTTAAATTTATCGAAAATTTTTTCTAAAATAAGGGCTTAACAATATATTCAACTCAGATGACGAAATTTTTCAGCAACGGATACAAATCGCGTGCATTATCGAAAATGATAGCAATAAATCTGTATTTGTTAACGATTGCTACGATATATATGCGTTATGAAATGATAGCGACGTTAGCAAATGCGAGATCAGAAACTGCTTCGGATCTGTGTTCAAAATGCCAGATGTTTATGTGGGCCCATAATAATAGGTGACAATGCGATACTGACAGCTTAGAGTAAGTGAAAAATCCCAATCAAATAGTTTCAGGACTGAAAAAAGAAAAATAATCATTGTGACGGACAGTTGGGTATGGGTCGAGAACAGAGATCACCGATATGAAAGTTTTCACGCGACTGAGTGCGCATTCTTTTATCATGAATACAATACGAATTGGTTACTCTGCTACATAAAGCTATTTTTTCATTAAGCACTCAACGCTAAAAAACTTTCATTTCGGCGTTCTCTGATCGAGAAATGCACTGCGAACTGAGCTCTCACTATCATTGAAAATTTAAAGCGAGTCAGAAAAATATTAAGCCCATCATATAACGCAATAGAGCGCTCTCCTGATGGGTGCATTTATTCGTGGGGATATAACTAGTTCATAATATTTAATAATAATGATTTAACAATTTTCCTTACATTTGAACCCATGAAAAAGTTAGCTCTCTCTGGATTTGTCGTTCTTTGTTAAACCTTCAACTAATTACTTTATTAATGATTTTCTTAATAATTAATCATTTTTCCGCCGTTACCAACATTATCATAAGAAATGTTTTTACATAATAATATTAAAATCTATTAATTGGCATACAATTGTTTTGTCATAATTGAATAATTTATAAGTGTATATAAAAACGTCAAATAAATCTATAAAATGTTTATATTCGGGATTGAATTCAATCCAAATTAATAAATAAAAATGTTACATAATGGAATTCTATTTTTATGCAATTAAAAATGATTTAATCCGACTTAAATTGCGCTTAAACATGTATTAATTAATTTTAAAATCTTAAAGGGTTGCCGTATATTCATAAGATTTAGGCTACAAATTTTTAGCAAATTTGAACAATTTTTGTCAAAAGGTTTATTAAGAGTTTGATGATGAGGTTTTGGATTAAAATTTTTTAAATTAAGACCAGAAATTAAGAACTCACAAAAATTCATCTGTATTGGTTAAACATTTCATTTTTTATCAATGTGTGCTTTCCCTTTGAAAAATTCATTCCATGTCAAATCGACACCTTAATTTAATTTATTATATGCATATTGAACTTTTTCATGGGTAAAAATAAAAATATATCATTCACTTTTTAAGGGAAAATATATAAATAGTTTTATTTTACAAATTTTTGTGTCACTTATTGTAACAAACTTTTAAAGTGAGTTAAAACAAATGATTTAAAAGTAATTCAAAGCTGTAATAACATTTTTCCAAATTATAATATAAATATTAAATTCATAATAAAAAACCATTAGTGAAAATATCACTCCAATGAGCCACAAATAAATAACACTTTTTAGTCGACTAATCACTAAGACTTCAAACGCGTGATTATTGATTAATTTATTTATCGATGTGGAAATACCACTACTGTTTTTAGCCTTAATCATCCAATTGCTATATATTCCTGATTCTGTTAATTGTTTTATCCTATATAATAGATTTATTATTTGATTTAGCAAACATTATAATCTTAAAATTAAAAGTATTCGTGGAGAGAATAAAAAATAGTTTAAAACTTGTTTAATCTTAAAAACATTTTTAAAATTCAAACATATTATCCAAATGACCTTAACATTACAAAAAATAAACAAAGTATGGAATTAAAAAATGTTGTAAGATTCACAAATTGGATGGTTAACAAGAATAAGTTAATCTTTGAAAAAACTAAAAAATCATAAATTTTTTCATAGTTTTCTATAGATGTGACCAACAACAACTTATTTTATATTACGGATCTACGGTTTAAAGACAAGAATATGATGCAATATAAATTATTTTAAAATGTGATTTCGTTTCTATCTGAATAAATTTTATGAAAATATTTAGGGATTACATCGAGATATTAATCTATTTTTTGGTCTCATAAAAAAAGTTTAAATTAAATAATAAAAATTGATAAATGTAGAAATTACTTACATTTTATTTATATTTCTAACTAATTGCATATTTAATGGTGATAAATGCAACGAATAATAACTATTTATTAAGGCTTCCTTAGATATATATAACAATTCTTTGAATTCTTTAATCCAATATTCTTGGCAATAATATAATATACCCATCAATTGCGGTGTGTTCATTATTAATACATATTCTCCTGACTTGAGCTTACGTTTTAAATCTAATGTTTCCTTAAGAGTTAGATTAAATAAAAAGACTTCATTTTGCAAAGCTATCCGTTTATTGAAACTTATAGCAAGTTCCGATTTAGAAAATTTTTGCAAATAACTATAAAAACGATAGCCGGAATAAGTTATAATTTTTATTTGTTTCCTGTGAATAAGTTGTTCATACGTGTCTATTCTATCGTATGAGACACTTTTTATTAAAAAGCCGAGTAATACAGAGGAAAATGCCGAAAGTAGTACAGAACAGGACAAAAGCCAAACAGTAAAAACGATTCGTTGCGGTAAATAAGTAATAATCTTTTTATATGATTTTGTTGGAAACGGCTCCGCTAATAATAGGGAGCTAAATCTCCAGGTTGTTGTTGAAACCCCTGTAATCATATTTACTTTGTAAAAAATTAAGATAAATGTGAAGATTAGTATTAACGCCAATATAATAGCTATCCATATGTCATTATTAAAACATCGAAGGTATTCAAATAAAGGCTTTTGTTCTGGTACAGATATCGAGAATATATGATTGCCATCATACAGGCCAATAAGGCTACTAATAAGTATTTTCATATTTTGCATCATTGCTAACAAGTGAATATCCAAATCATTTTGGTCCATTAATCTTTGTATATTTAGTAAACGGGTGTTTGTTACATCACTCAGTCTATGTAAACTAAAAATGTTTAAAATAATTATAATATTAAACGAATAAAATATGACCAATAATGATTAAAATCTTATTACCCATATCCATATTTGATAGATAGTTCCACCACTAATTTTATTAATAAACCGCAAATTTTGTTCTGATCGCTATATAGATATGGCAGTGTGTTTATATGGTATGGTAGTATTCGTACGAATTTATTGAAATCTACTGTTTTGTTAGAATAATACGTTATGTTTTTGCCTTCACAAATTTTAAAGCAATCTAGGTTTTGCATTATTCATGGAATAGTTATTTATTATTATTATTATTTAATATTATATTTTGTTGTGAAGTTGTTATATCTAATTTATAGATTTTAAGAATAGAATTTTTTTAACATGAAAAAATTTGAGAAATTGGTCGTTATCAATAAATTGTATTATGTAGTTGACGGTGTCTTATGAATTTCTATTAATTGTAAGAAAATTTTCTTTACAACCTTTTTGTGGTGAAAACAATTTGCGTTATTGAGATATACATTTACCTTAATTCACAAAAATAGTAGCCAATATTAATAAAGCTAACAATATTTGTAATTTTTAGCTCACTTTAACAAAGTCAGCTAAGAAACTAATGCACATATCTACAGTATTCACTTAAAAAATATTTTAATCAAAGTGAGCTATTTATAATGTTTTTTTTCTAGTTTTTATTAAGTTAATTTATAAAGAATAGTACCTTTTAACGTTTTCTTAAAATACCATAAGAAATGTAGCTTAATTATATTAAATATTTTATCGTCTTGTGATTGTTTGATTAATAGTGGAATAAATTATTAAAGTTGGTAACAAAAAGCTTAAAAAATATCCTAATTATTTTTTTGCGTGTTAATTAAATGGAAATATATCAACCAAATCATTTTAGATTACAATTAATTCTTATTGATTAGCATGATTATATATGTTAAGTGATTGAATACAAAGATAATTTTTCTTAAAATTATATTAAAAATGTTCACTTCATGATTCAAAATGATGAATGATAATGTAGTTCCAATAAGCCATAGATAATAAACTCCTTTCAACCGACTAAACATTAATACTTCAAACGCGTAATCTCTTAACCACAGTTTCCCCAAAACACTATTAGCATCGCTATTCTCAGCTTTTCTAAACCAATGACTATATATTCCGCAGTCGTGGAGCTGTTTTATTCTGTATTATGAACAATATTTATTATAATTAAAAAATGATTATATTAATGATTTATAAACTCCAAAAATATTAACATACAGGTTATTTAAATCGGCAACAAGATTTGAATTCAATTGTGATAAATGTAGAGAATAATAGCCAGGACTAAAGCCATCATCGGATATATATAGCTTTGTTTTTATATCCTGAATCCAAAAGTCGTGGCGGTAATTTAATTCACTCATTAGTATAGGCTTATTTACTAATAAAACATATTCTCCTGACCTTAATTTATTAATCAAGTCACGCGTTTCGTTTTTGTTGCCGTCACGGAATGGCCCATTTTTAAGGCATGATAATCTACCATTAAAACTTTTGGCTAGCACTGAGTTCGGATATTTTTGAATGAATTTGTAAATTGAAAAAGCGGGATATGTAATAATCTTTGTTTGTTTTCTGTTCATGAGATCTTCGTAAGTGTCAATTCTATCAAATGATGCACTTCTTATGAAAAATCCCAGTAAAACGGATGAAAACGCGGAAAGCAAAACAGAACAAGATAAAAACCAAACGGTTAAAACAATTCTGTGAGGCAAAAATATAATCAGCTTTTTATAAGCTAGAGATGGAAAAGGCTCAGCAAGTAATATTGAGCTAAATCTCCAAAGTGTAGTCGTGAAACCTGAAACCGATTCAAATTTGTTAAAAAGTAGTATAAAAGCTGAGATAAATATTAGCGAAATTATGATTGCCATCCACATCTTAGGTTGAAAGCATCCAATGTAAGCAAATAATGGCCAGCTTTCCTGTTTCGAAATCGAGACAATATGGTCGCCGTAATATTGTCCTATCGTGTGGCTAACGTTCAGTTGGCTTTTAGTTGTGGTAATAATATAGCCATAAATATTTGATAATGCACTCAAATGGACATCCAGTTGATTTTGGTCCATTAGATTTTGAGCCATCTCAAAATTATTTGTTGCTAATTTACTTATTCTTACAATACTGTTAAAAAGTTAAAGTAGAAAAAATTACGATTATTAAAAAACTTTAATTTTATTCGATACCTATATCCGTATTTGATTGATAGTTCAACGATTAATTTAATTAATAAACCACAAATTTTAGTCTTATCGCTATGAATATATGGCATTACATTAAACCAAAACGGTATTATGCGAATGAGTTTACTCATATTCTTGGTTTGGTTATAATAGTATGTTACCGTTTCGTCTTCTGCAATATTGTAGCAATTTATGTTTGCCATATTTCAAGTTTTATTGTAGCAAAATGCTTTCTATATTGTGTTTGGTAAACACTTCAGATAAAAAATGGGACTAAAACAACGCAAAATTTTTGAAATAATTTTTCTAGGTTAAATTAAAAATAATAGGGATTTAGAATATGTCTCAAAATTAAATTCTTAATTTTTTCTTCTTAATGTGGATAACAACGCTTTCATTGAGAAATCCTCTATTAGGAAAACATTTCGATATAATAAAATGAGTTTAGTTGTAAATGATAGGCAAAGCAATCAATAGCGAAATGATTTTAATCACAAAATATTTTACAATGGATTTTAGTCAAAAACCCGAGATATGTTAATCTAAGTAACTTGTATTTATCATAGTAAGAAAATGGATAATTTTTCTCCAAATTTAACTAATTTAATAATTAAGTAAATTTCATTATATTTGAAGTGAGTGTCGCTATAATGCTATTATATAAATCTGTAATAATAATAATTGGATAGTAGTAGACAATTTTATTAACTTGTTATTGGAATTAGTTTAGTAATTTATTTAATTAATTTTTAGAGGAAAACAACTCTATTTTATTTAGCTAATTAATGATATCTCTGATATTTATAATACTTGTTTTTAGTCTTATAATTTAAAATAAGAAAAATGCATTTCACCGAGCGCAGCTAATTTTAACAAAACTTAAACAATCAAAATTAATTAAAATTATAAAGAAAGTCTATGCATACAAAACATGTGGTTAATTAATAGTAAGGGATTAATTATAATATATATGTGAGGGAATCAAATTAAACAAACAAAAGTAAACAAAAATGAGAGTTACTGATAGTTTATTTCGTGATTCATAATTATGTAAAAAGTAAAATCACTCAGTTTGAATTTGAGTTTATATCGTGATTGAAGAGAGAATAACTGCAGTTCTCCAGAAATGTATCACAAAGTTTGTTTAAAACTTTACATCATTTAAATAATTGTGAATCAAGAAGATAGTTGGAAGTTTTGGGCATTCTTTAAAATGCAATACCATAAAAGGAGAAAAGCTTCTTTGATTGGATTGGGTAGCAATACATTTAAAGCTACGGAATGGCATAGGATTTTCAAGCAGTGGACAATGAGCTATAAAAAAATATTTAGTGAAATGAATAGCAGTTGGAACGGTAGCAAAATCATTTAAACTTTAAATGGTTTTGTATCCAATTAATCTTTTAGTGCTGTATCCGGTTTTTGAAAAATATATTTGGCGATCAATTCTAACAAGTTTTTTACGTAATAACTGCTTTATATCTTGTTTTTTTTACTCTAGATCATTTTCTTAAGTTAAGGACGATTATTTTCATCTAAAGTAAATTAAATATATCTGTCTTTTTTTAACCACTTAATGCGATAAGTACTTCAGTTACAATAAATCATTACTTTGTAGATTTTTTAGTCCGTGTTTTTCCACGACAAAATTACTAATATTTTGATGGTTTAAAGATAAGCACAGGATAAACACTTAAAGCATAAAAACTAAATCAAAAATTTTAGTAAAATATTAAATTCAAAATGTTTAAAATGTGTAATTTTAATGAAAATGGATACAATCAAAATTTTAATAATATAACAAAATTAAATGATTCAATTAGGATATCAGTTCCATTATACGATGTGAAACCATTTTTCATACATATGGGCAGAATGGTATGCGGACCAATTATTCAAATTGTTTCCGAGTTATCCAAAAAATATGAATATAGGTATTAATAAAATCTACGTTATTATTCTCCTAAAGTATTCACATTTCGCAATAAGATCCTTAAAAAATGTAAAATCATCTTTTTATTTTTAAAGCTTAAGGCGAAACGTTGATTATTACGACATCATTAAATTATTCGAAATGAATGCAACGGATATCTCTTCGGATATAGATTTATTCCCAATAACTCAGCGATACTTCAATTTGATTATAGGAAAAAATATCAATCAAAGAAAACATTTAAATATAATCGGAGAAGTGGACTTAAATAGCATACTATCTTATCCATTGCCTCCAAAACCTATTTTGTTCGCTTATATGCTGGGTTTCACACCTCAAGTTTGGTTAGCGTTAGTTTTATCCTTGATATTAATATCGATTGTTTTAGCATTATATGACAAAAATTTAAAAATTTCTACTCAATTTTGGAACTATGCATCTATACTTTTGTCAAAATCTTTTCCCAAAAATGAATATAATACTGCAATTAAAACTTCATTTAAGAAAATCATTCTTCACTTATGGCTTATATCTTGCATTGTTTTAATCGCATCATTTTCGGGAGTTCTTTTGGGGTTTTTTATCAAAAATCCATCGCCAATTATTATAAAAAATTTTGAGGATCTGGTCATAAATAAAGACGTCCAAGTGATCACATATAAACTTTCTTCGTTAGATGGCTATATTGAGAGTAATAAAAAATTTAGTAACTCAATTGCAAACGAGTTAAGTAGACGATTGCACATAATCGAGGATAGAATATTTTTTAATACCACACTCAATGCCGAATTGACGAAATTAATTGGCAATTTAATGTCTGGAAAATTCGTCATTGTTGGCAATAGTATGAGAATTGAATCAATTTTTAGCAATTCTTTAATTAGTGAAGAGGAAAAACGGAAATTTTATTTATCAAAAGATAGTGTTAGCAATGCATTCTATTCGATTACTCTGATGCGGGCAAACAATATTTTGGAAGGAAATATGAACTTCATGTAAGTGTTAAAGTATAACCCATTACCAGTAAATTTAATCACACATTATTCATCAGAATAAGTTCGTTGACTGTAAGTGGGATTTATGAGTATTGGTTTAAAACGTTTAAAAAAATTTTTAAAATCCAAATGGAACGCGATGTGAATAGTAACTATGCATTCGTTATATTAACATACAAGCGTTTAAGCGGTGTTTATTATTTATGGATACTTGGATTAATTATGGCTATAATCACAAACACATACGAAACGAAAAAAATCCAAAAATTTGTATCTCATTTAAACGAACTGTAAGACTTTTTCTCATTGATATTAAAATTAAAATTATAGCTCGCTTTAGTTGAAAAGAGTCTTATAACATAATATATAAACTCCTCACTCGTATGCGATCATAATTATTAGTGGTTCTATTATTTCTGGAGTATCCCCCGATACTATTTATTTAGATAAAGTTCAGGAATTTATTAATACCTTTTACAGTAGATAACAATAAATTATTTTTAATTATGTTATAATTTTAGGCATTTTATGTTAAATGTAGTTTTCCCGAAACATTTCTTGATTTTAGGCATTCTAACAATTTTTTGAAAAAAATAATAAGAATAGTTTAATAGTTAAAATAGCAAAATCATGAACTTTATTCTCAATTAGAGACATAATTTAATAAAGGTTACTACAAATAATGATTTTAAAGCGATTCGAAATGTTAATACATTAAAATACATCAAAAATAAAACAATAGAGAATGATGAGTGCGTCTTCAAGTAAAAAGTAGACGGAAATTTCTGTGTTAACTATAGTTAAACTTTATTTTGAATTATGTACTTTATATTCTAGTTAAATATTTCAACACTATTTTGCGGAGAGAAAGGTCGCGTTATATTAATAATTTTAATCATATATTTTAAAACGTGTTTGTAAATACAAGAACATGAAAGAATTCTTTGATAATAATAAAACCATAAAATAGAATTTAAATTAGAAAATATTTATTGATCCTTTAAAATTATAGCTTTATCTAAGAAGATAGTTGTTAAGATAAACACGAAATATTATGTAAGTTTCTACTGAATTATAAATAAGTTCAATTACACAAACGGCAAAGCTAATAGAACAGCCAATAATTATAATTGCGAATATGCCAACAAAATCATCGAACTCCAATTCATCGAAATTATGTTGAACAGTATTATCCCATTGAAAACATCCTAAACTTTTGCGCATTGTTTTATCCAGCTGTCTTTGAATCACTCCAGTTGTTAAATATCGAGAAACTCTGAAGAATAAATAGAAATAGAAAGCTGTTTTTTAAAAATTTTAAGTTAACCTCATATAAACCATGTCTCGAAACGTTTTGGGCAACGCTTTCCTCCAACCGATTGCAACCATATTAAATGTGCTTATAGGCTCATCCAAAAACCTAAAGCAACATTTCAACCCTAATTTTGTTTTATGCATCGAAATGGTCATGAGAACGGGCACTTCGAAAAATGCCAACGCATACTCTCCGGAAGCCACGCCAGATATCCAAGTTATGTTCTGGAAGAGTTCTCTAAGTGGTACAAAAATTGCTTCGTCCACATTAAATTGAGGATATTTGTCGGTTAATGCGCGTATACTTTTATCTTTAGTTATAAGTTCAGTTCCGGACAAAATAAAGGTTTTAGATGAATAGATTAATTCTTCTATTGATTCGATTTGTTTTACCGGTTCTTTTAAACCCATATTGGAAATCATTTTTGTTGAAAATAAATTTGAGTAAAACCACATACTTATTAGCCAACACGATAATAAAATAATCGTTGAATACTTAACAAGAAAAACTTGTTTCGTATAAAGACCTAAAATTGTGAAAATAAAATTCACTGTGAATTAAATTTTTGTAAAATTATTAGACAAAATTTAATTTTTGCCAAATAATTGTTATTCCATTTGCAAACCACATTATTGTACAACTTCAGCATAAAATTTATTTGTTATTAAATATTATTACAAATTCATGCTTTCTGTGTTTCTATTGACCTATTTTTGGCTTTTTATTGACCCTATATTGACCAAATATTGTCCTTATTTTGTTCATTTTTGCTCTATATATGCAATGTTTGACTATCTGTGACTTGAAAAACCTCTTTTTGATTATTTAAAAGCCAAAGTGTTATAATTAAATTAAGATTCTACATACAGATATAGAGACATGTTATATAGCTGACGTAATGTAGAACAAGGGAGCTAAAAGTTATATTAACATAAAGACACATTTTTATTAACCTTTGTTCAATAGGCTTCCATAAAAGCGAAAAATAAGGTCTATTGATATTGTAATAAATGGTCTGTTTTGCGATAGAAAATATCGTCGAAACAACGCTGTAACCGACACAACCAACAATAGGGAAAAATAGTGCAGCATTATTGCTGAATAATCAAATATAGAAAGATGTGCAAGAAATGATGGTCCAATTTGTTTGTTAATATTTGTTAGTATAATATAATTCTCAAAGTTAAATGGCATTGAAAATTGGATGGATTTATCAGCCGTTATAATATTAGGCGTAACCCACATATCTGCTGCCTATTTTATTAACATTAAAAATATAGAGCATTCATTAAATGGAAAAATTTGTCTTATTTAAATCCATACATCAGCTAACTGTTCATTTTCTATGTCTTCTAAAACAAAACTGTAACTAAAATTTACAGATTGTGACATATACTTAACCATTTCGCATAATATTCCTTTACATATTTGGTGGTCTGAGGTAAATACGAACCACGGTTCGTGAGGATAAACAGATAGTTTTAAGTGTGACACCATTTATTTAATGAAAGTTTGTTTAATGTTAAACACATTAAGTACTCTTAAAATATAATACAAATACAAGGTTACCTTGAATAAATTAATATATTCAGAATTTGTGTTCATAATATGCGTTTTATTTTAGTTATTGACTCGAGATAATTTTGAGACGATTGTTGCTATTGACATAAACTGCAACTCGACATAACACAACAGTAGAAAACATTATGAATTTATGATCAAAAACGGAATACAAAACATCGTGCTTCGTACCCAACAGTCTATAGTACTTTTTTTCTTTAAGTTTATTGACAAAAAACATTATGTGGTGGAGAAAAGTCAAAAAATTAAATTACAATACAACATACGTTTATGACATTAAATACGCCGATATTTATATTTCAATAGATTAGCAAAAATTATGCATTACATAATACAGTAAATTTACATGTTTAAAATAGAGGAATGGTTCTTAAACTTTTATTTATGTAACCCGAAAGTTAAACCACATTTCTTATAGAATCCATAATTCAAATATTTATTTTTAAGCCTCAAATTGGGCATTTCATTTTATTTAATTTCACAAACTATAAGCATCTAATTTTAAAATAACCTCGAATCATATAAAATGTGTTCATTGAAAATCAATTTATAAATGCTGTTTCTGGCTATTTTAAAGATTATTTTTATTTTGCTAAAAAGCAAGTTTACAACAAATAAAACTTTGTTGTTTAATCCTACTAATTTTTTGAATATCAGAAAATAATTTTGAAAAATCGGATGATTTCTAAAATCTAAATTAATCAAAGACTGATAAGTTTTATATTGATTCTAAAAGTTTTCCAAAATTTTACTATAGTAAAAGTACTATTCATTAGATTACTTATAAAGATGTCATTAGCAACAAAGTATCAACGTTGAGAAAATTTGACCATATTTTAATAAATATTTTATAAATCTTAATTGAGGCTTGTTTCAATAAAATTTTTTAAATTGTATAGCTATATTTTTATATGCAATATTAATGAGAATAAATTGTATCATAATACCATAACAATAAAGATTGCACCGTAAACTTAAATCAGTTTATAAAGTTATAATAAATAAATATGTCTTAATAAATTAATATTTTTCATGTTACAACTTTATGTTTTAACCAAAACAGCTATTCAAAAAGTCTGCAATCAATTTTTCAATATTTCTCAACATTTTGATACACGACCCATATTTTGGAATCTCTGATATATAGGTAACAAACAATATTTGAATAATGTTACTCTAATCTTATGTTAATTTTAGTGATACGAATATATTATAACAAATATAATATAATATATATTATATATTAGGAAACGTAGTAAACATGTTTCGATTAAATAAGTAAGTAGATATCAAGTTTTTTTGAAACTTTCGTTCATGTCTAATTCACATTCCTAAATTTAATTTAAAAAGTCATTGTCTAAATTAATTAATTTTTAGCAAATGGCATTTCTTTCAATTTTTTAATAGATCAAAAAAATATAACCTTCCAATGGAATGTTTTAAATTTTTAAACCGAATATTTATTCAAATATTGAATTATTAAAACGACATGATCTTATTAAAAATTTTGCATAATTAGTACCAAAAATTTTAATTTTAAGTGCAATATAGTAAAACCCACGATTAAGACAACGCGCGATTAAGAGAATATTACATAAACGCATATGTATTAGCGCTGAATGTGTATATTTTGATATAGTAGTTCTCTTAATCGCGGGTTTTAATATATAACTAAAACTTGATCTATCTATGAAAGCCACTAAAAAAGTTTTCAAAAATTTTATATCTTAAACAAAGTTTGTTTGATAAAAACAATAATATTTTACTCACTTTATTTAAAGAATTTTGTGTCCGCAATCAAATTCATATTAATGCATCGCATATAATACGTGTTATACTTACATTTATTACCATTAAACTTATAAATAATTATCAAATCTTGTATATTATTATTCGTATTTTAGAGATTGCAATACTTTGAAATAGATATTTTTTGTTTTTTTCTGATAAAGCGTTATACATCTTATAAATCATACCTCACAAATGTCGGAGTTCTCTTGTTTCTACTTAAAATATTTTTAAACGTTTAAGCGAAAAAATCGTAGTTTGACAGTTTACCAAAGTAGTATATTATTGATATCTTTGTTATTGCTATAAAGAAACATTTTCAAATAAATTGAGTTCACTATTCAAAAATTGATGTTACAGATATTTAACAACAAACTTTGCAGTGAAATATTTATTTGGCGTAGAAATTAAGATAAATTATAATACATTCAAAGATTATTATGGATATGTGTTGTGGCAAACGTCGTTATTTTTTGTAATGTGGAAAAGAATATGAACACTTGGTTTCTTTAGTTCAATGGTTTTTGAATGTTAAAAGTAATGTTTATTTTGATTCAACTAATTTAAATATTTTATTAAATTTTGATGTCAAAATTATAATTAAATTGAATTGAATAAAATAAATATTAATATGTTTATGCAAAGTAAGTTATTAATGCAAAATCTTATTGAGTCAAGGAAAACTTTAAAACTGTATAAATTCATTGCATATTTAATTTTTTCTACGTTGGTTTGAATGAATTATACGCACGGCTATTCCAGCAAAAGAAACTATTAAAAAGAACAGGTTGAAAGAATACAGAACTATGAAAATAATTCTGTGTTCAATATCATGACATAAAGATGCCAAAACAACGCCAATAATCGATAAAATTATGCCAAGAAATGGCGCCACGATTCCAATTAGTTTAAGCCACTTTGAAGCAAACTTTGTATTATCACTGCCCAAAAAAACTATTGTAAAGTAGCTCAAACAAATGACAATAGCGGTAATTCTGTGAAATGCCGCCCATAGAGTGTATGATCTTCCCACTAAACTCAAAATCACAATTGAAACAATATAGTTTCCCAAAAATCCGATAAAATATAGACAGACGTAAAGTCTTTTATTCATCCTAGAAATAACGATATATTAATGAAATTTAAAAAATTTTTAATTATACTTTTAATAAATGTATTTTTAGTATATTTTCTTATAATAAGGGCTTTTTTAATACGTTTCAAATATATATTTGATAGTTCTTTATAAAAAAACTAAATTGTTTTGATATGAGCTTGTTTTACTTTCGTGTGCATGTGCCGAAAATCTTTGATATTTCACTGTATTGGAGAACTTAAGACAGACTAATACTTAACTTTATTATAATATTTTTGAAACTATTTTTTATAACTAAAAATAAAATGTTGTTTAAAATATTTTAAAATAATCCAGAAATTTAACATTTCAACATAATGATGATGACATAATTAACAATATTAATTGATAAATTATATGGTTTTGTTTTATTTTATGAATTAATTATGAGTTTATTGATAAAACAATGTGATTCCATTATCTATCATTGCTCGTTTAAATTTTATCAATTTACCACAATTTTTCTTTCTTTATTTTTATATTGAATTATATAATTTATTAGGGAATAAAAACATATTTACTTTGATAGCCTCAAGAACTTGAATATTTAATATCTCTCAAAAGTTATATGTTAAATACAAAATGAAATTTCTAAATTTTGAGCATCCACTAAATCATCGGTTTACAAACTAATTTTTTACGCCACCCAAATCTTCGAAAAAAATTTTTCTGCGACACTTAATTTCGTTTTTTTATTTTTAAAAATCAATGAGAATGATATGCTTTAATTTTAGAACATAATTTAACAATATTGTGAGCACTATTTGACAGCTTTAATCCCAATTTATTTTCAACATTTAATTTTGGTCTATTATTCGATTATAAATTACTATGAGTAGGCTAGATATCATAAAAGGTTTGTTTTTCAATTGTCAACTTTATGCTGCGACCCATTATTAATGCTAATATCATAAAAGTCTGCGACACAAATTTTTTATTCTACGGCCCTGTTTAGGGTATTGACCCATAGTTTGGGAACCTCTGCACTAAATCAAACCTATAATTACACATATATTTATCCAATTTTAGGCTCTTAAACATTTTTTTATTACGAATGCGAGCTAATTAGCAATTAAAAAACGGAAAGATTATAATTCAAATTGAGATATCTCAAATTAGTGTGAAAAGCAAAGAACTTCACAAAATCAAAACGAAACTTGTACCCTCAAATAAGCGACAATAGCCCGCATACATAAAGTGTGAAAATTTTTCAAATCGCCAACCAAACTGTCAGAAATACCACTGCTTCAGAAAGCGATGGCTTAGAATTATATAAAAAAATAATATCACATAGGAATGTTATATAAATACAATTAACATTATAAGATGATGAAATTGATTAATGGATTTAAATAAATAATTTATTTTGTTTTTAAAATGGATCTTTATAAAAATAGCAAAAATTAAAAAATTCTTATGTATACCCGCACTTCTTGTGTAGCCTGAAAATATATTTTTTGAAAAATTTAAGTTTATATTGTATTGTTTGCTGGCTTTGCAACTAAATTAGGGTAACATAGGTTTTGTTCAAAGACTAAAGTGTACAAAACAGAAAGTACAAGATATATTTAATAATTTAATACCCATATGATCCGAATAACTCAAAAGATGCACAAGTCATGTTTATTCTTATGAATATAATTTATCTGTAAACAAAATGAATTCATTTTCAATTTTTTTAACGATTTAATTAATGCTAACTATTATACTCAATTTCTTTATTGTTGGTAATTATTATTATTCACTTAAGAGTTTGACATTTTAATATTTTATCTAAACAGATAAATAGAGTAAAATGAGAATACACAAAATTTATTTGCAAATTATAATTATTAAAGTTCTTAATTTAAAACTTAACTTAAACCTTAAGCTCTTTTAAGTTCTTTAGTCTTATTATCTTTTTTAAATATAAACGATAAAGTTAAGGCAATAAAAAATAAATATACTAATAAACTCTGAGAAGTCTTAAAACTATAGTGAATAATTATAATTAATAATTACCTGAAAATCGAAAATATTTTTTGATTGTTATCCTTAAAATGAATGTTCCCAATGTATTAAATAAAAAATTAAAATTATTTCATTGCAAGTAATCCGAGTTTAACTGACTTTTATTAAGCTTATAAAAATTAATCATAACTGTAATTTATTATTCCTAATCAATATTCTTCGTTTTCTGATAAAGCGTTACACTAAAATTTCCCGACAAATCAGAGAAATTTTGTTTTATCAAACGGTTTTGAAACCCTTAAAGCTAATTACTAGTAATGATGGTTTACCAGCAAACCAAAAATGATACTTCTTAACTACTCCACTAGAGTGTGAATGATTTAAGATTTTCTTGGTTTTCAAAAGATATTCATAATCAATTATTGTTACAAAATTTTCTTCAAACAACTTTACAGAATAGCAATATTATGACCAATTTCGACCTATCCGCCTGTAAATGATATGAAAAACCAAAAAAATATTAACTTATACCTTATACTATTAGAATTAAGAGAACAAGTTCCGAGATTATAAAAAGTTAATGGTTTAGGTTTTCCGCTATTACCGGAAGTATTATAAAACCTGTCTGAAGTAGAGATAAGTCTCATCACTGTTAGACTTTATGTTAATAAGAGGAAAGAGAATTATGTAAACGCGACAAACAGTATTTGATTAAATTTAATTAGGTTAATGTTCCTATTTCGCTAGTTTTGTCAGTAAATATACTTCGAAAAACGTTAGACAACACACACATAGTTTAGATGAAACTTAAACAAAAAGATTTTATTATTATATTACTTGTATGAAACAATGTCTTAAATTTATTTAATGAATACACCGCTTTGAAAATTTAAAATACAAATATACCATAAACTTAGCTAGATTAAAAGATGAGCATCAACGTAAACTTTAACATCTTAGATGAAAACAAATATATTAATAATGGTCTATGTTATAAATCCGAAACAACTAATAGCGACCCAAATAACATTCTTGAGGAATTGATTGAAATAGAATCTGTTAATGCAGCATTAAATCAGACATGCAAAGGCTTATGCGCTTTTTTCCCCTATTTTTCCCCCACTTCCTGAAATGAATGAAAGGAGAAAGCAATGAATTAAAAATGTATCAAACAAAATATATAATTTGATTTTTTTATTTGATACATTTTTAATTCATTGCTTTCTCCTTTCATTCATTTCAGGAATTGGGGGAAAAATAGGGGGAAAAAGCGCATAAGCCTTTGCAAGTCTGCATTAAATGCCACATTATGGAACTATTCAGATCAATCTAAACAATCGAGTTCTCATAAAGAAAAGGAATAATCCCTATATCTTTATTACTTGATGAATACACAAAAGAATTTTTATTTATAACAATTAATTGCGGTCAACAAAGAAAAACGAATATAAACATTTCTTTTGCGAATATATGTAAATGGGAACAGACCCTACAATATAAGATTCTGCAATGTGGCAAATATATTATAACTGAATTTTTAGAAGGAATAACACTTAAAGAATTAATAAATTAATTACTTTTTACTATCTTAAACTCAATTAAATTTGTTTTTTGCTTAAAGTCTTAGAGAAAATATAATTAATTTAACATTTGTGTTCATCTTTTAATGAATTTCTTCTTGTAATTAGTTTATAAGATAATTGGTTAATAGTGATAAATAGTGGTAAATAAACTCCTCGGATTTAAGCGACAGATTTTCTGTCATTGGACAAAAATACATGAAAAAAAATTTCCCCATAGAGATGTCACTTCTCATTTTTTAGGTAGGGGGGTCAACTTTTTGAGAAATCATCGGGGATGGGGAAAACCCCTCCAGAACCCCCGTCTGTGAAATCCTGGGTTAGAGTCATCCTGTTTGATCATATCAATCCCGTAGCCATTGGGTTATTTGTGCTTCTAAGTACAACATCGTGTCAAAGAATAAGCTAATTGGTTATCAGTGGCCAATACATGGATCTTATACGAGATTGCTGGTTATGTGATATTTAATACTTTTTAATTCTATACAACTGCGACTGAGATTAGTTAACTTTAATTTTTTTCATAATTTGTACAATAATTAATGTGTTAAACATTTTGTTGATACTGACTAGACATTAAATTAATTTGTTATTTAAATTATATCATAATACCAGTTTTTAGTTAAATGTTAACTTTATTTATAGTTATTTCTATTTCAATTAATTACGTCTCGATTACTAAAAATATAAGATGACTTAAAATCTTTTATATCTATTAACAAAATTTCAAAAAAGCGATAAATTATAACATCGTCTAAATTCAATACTCTTTTAGAAAGAATCAATAATATAAAATACAAGAACAAGCGTTTATTCTTCAGTCTTAAGCGCAAAATTGTTGTTGTACCGTAAGGAAGCTATTTCTTTCCAAAATATTTTCATGGTAAGCAAATTTTCAAACTTTAGATTCTTTCACTTCTTAAATTTCAACTAAACAGGATGGACTTACAAGTTTTAACTTAATATATCGCGATTTTCTATTATCCATTTAATTCAAATTTAGTATTTGATGATATAGAACTAGTTCCTACTGCACTGCATAAGATAACGCATGCCATACTCCAAGCATTGCATGTTTTGATGAAAGATTTGCATGGCAATGAATTTAAAGATTCACATGATTACTAAACTGTTTTGCATGATTATTTTATTTATTATATTACTGTTTAATTTAATACTATTATAAATAAAGTTGATATAATTTAAAGGAAGAATAAAAAATTTCCAGTTTATAATGTTATAACGTACACTGGAGTGCGGACACAAGTTTTACAGACAGACATACAGACATACAGACATACAGACATACAGACATACAGACATACAGACATACAGACATACAGACATA
>JAQIXJ010001166.1:0-22863 GCA_034700185.1 Phthiracarus laevigatus
AGAAAAACTGAAAAATAATGTAACACAATAAAACTATTGCCGCGTTGGGGAAAGTTCTGCCTGTTTTATAAAAAGTTATTAGAAATGAAACCATATGTCCGAAGTTTTATATTTAGTTCTGTGTCGAGCTATAAATACTTGTGTGTTTCACTGTAATATGATTATTACATTAATAATGACTATATTTTCGAAACCAAAGGCATTAGCAATAAAAAAATAGTTAAAAATTCGTGTAAATATTAAAATTTGCCGCATTAAAATTCTAGCAATCAAATTTTGGTGATTTAATTGTTTAGAAATTTAATGCACGTCGTTAACCAGCAATTCAAATGTCTATTGGCATTTTTGATAAAATTCATGCCAATATTTTATACAAGTTGCTTGACTTTTCACGTTTTAAATAGTGTTCCCGATAAGATTAGATTGAAAAAATGTCGTCAGCTACTCTGCCTTTTTAAAACTTACTAACTTTATAGTTACTATGACTTAAAAAAACGTATATATGGTTATAGCGATAGAAATCATAATTTAAATTTTAGCTTTTTTTTCTGCCAAAGTTTTTATGAATTAGCAAAACAAAAAAAAGAAATAAATATAAATGAAGAATAAATTGCGTTCCGAATATTTCTTACTTAATTTTTTTAATAAAAAAAATAATGCAACATTAAATATCGACATGAAAATATATATATAGAAAATTTTGTACTCAAGCGAAATATTAATTAATAATATATATATATAATATATGTATATACAATTATATAAATTTATGTACAAGTAATTTCAACAAAAAAAAGTGTGTTATTAATTAAATAATGCAGTCTAAGTTAGTAAAGCTATTATGCAAGTGTAATATAAAACATTTAAATATCTGAAACATACGGCGTTATGCAATCACTACAAATAAATTTCCAATAATTTTATAACGTTAATCCGCGAATTCCGGGCGCAAACTGGGATGTGTAATAGAATGACGGCTTAAGTTCGTTGGCATGAGCGGCAGCGGCCACAAACCCGAACGGGTCTGAGCTCGATGAGGTTGCCAGCGACGACATATGTGCCGAAGAGGAGCCAAACGAACCCGAATCGAGCATATTTGGCATACAATTGGGACTGACTGAGTGAGACCAAGCGGATGCTGATGCGGCACTGTTTAGCTTATTGTTGGCTGATCCGTGCGGATGCGTGTGAGACGACATCCAAGACGATGAGTTACTATCACGATCGCTGAGCCCAGAGGTGCCATTGGGCCCGCAATTTGCGCTTCCCTGGTGTGCCGAAGCGTAATCATTTACTGAGTTAACATTACCAGAACAACCGCTCATTCCTCCATTTAGCATATTTAGAACCTATAGTGTTGTGTAATGTGAAAAAAGTTAAACTAAAAAAGTGTTACTTAAAAATTATGTCTACGATAATAAATAGTAATTTATTGTTTTCTAGCCTAAAGTTGGGTTTGCTATAAATCATCAGAAGGTTAACATGAAAAAATTTGTTTCTCAAACCGCCCAGACAGGTCTAATGGGTTTAAATTTTAGTTTTTTTTTGTTATCGCGCAAACACAATGTGTCATAAAATTATGACATAAGTCTTGTAAAGTACATTTTATTCGTATAACTATAATAATGTTGCAGATTCGCTGCTTGTTCTCCATAGTTAAATTTTATATAGACAGCAAAATAAATTATATTACCGAAAAGATATCATTAAATATCATAAACAATGCCAAACAGTGTGAACGAATTTTTTTTCTAAAAAGTGTTTCCGACGCAAAACGATACCCAAAAAGCGCAATAAGAAAGCGTTCAGAAAAAAGATCAGTGAAGGTAAAAAAGTTGGCTAAATTATCAAAGAGAACAAGTGAGACAACAATCTGTTTCCGCAGCAAAGCTTCAATTGGATGCAAACTTTGATTGATGCACTTTACAGTGTTTTAAACATTACAATAAGGATGAAAACATTAAACAGTAAGAGTGCTAATATTACCAGTCTCTCTCTCTCTCTCTCTCCAGCCATTCTTAATGTAACAATAACAACAATAGCACACAATAAGCACATGAATTGAGTTACAAAATTGAATTGAAAATGACAGAAAGGAAATAATATTTCAATTGACTGCTGGCTATTGGTTCAGCGGTTTTTCACAGCTCCTCTCTTTTTTTCATTCGTGAAACAAATAATATTTAACATTTATCGCACACAACTGCGTTTTTTAAAATCTATAAGTTATATTTTCTCCAGCGCTTAGATTTGATAATCGTTTTTAATAAATGCATTAATCAAAATGAAGAATAGAAAAAATTGCTATACTACGTCCAAATAGAAAACTTTTCCCTATGAAATCAAAATTAATAATTGAGTCCAATTTAAGTCTACAGTCTATCCCAAAACTTTTCTACAGGCGAACCAATCAATTTCATTTCGCGGCATATTATCGCTAATTATTGATCAATCTTGTTTTTTCGCATTATTTAATAATTCTATTTACTGTAACGCCTTTAGACAGAAATTTGTTTAAATTTCCTTCACAACCAATTGAAAAAAAAACGCAAACAAACTGTGATGTGCTTTTGTGATAAGCGCTTAATAAATTATTATATCACATCACCTGCCTTTTTTGAAACGAAAAATTGTTTCGTCTCTCAATCGCACATTTCATATATAAATAAATAATAATATTATTAAAAAAAGTCACACTTTTCCAATATCTGACAGGTCATAATATGCGCTATCGCATCCAATACCGTATCCGATCGTTTTGCTGGGATGAAAGCGTAGCTCAATAGCGGGTATAGACATTGGCTATGGTGCGCATCATATAATAGTTTTTGATAGTGTATTGAGAGAGAGAAAAGAGTGTATCACCGATTCCATTCGCTATTGTGTTGTGGAAAAATATGCGCTCAAAATAATGCGATTGTTCCGTACAATACCGATTAGTTTAACTAATTTAAAAACTCTTTTTAGTGGCAAACGAAACGCGTATAAAATCTTTCTTATAACCATTTAATTTGCTCTATTATAGCGTTGTGCGGGGAAAGATAAACACAGTTTTTTTTCAAATGCGCTTTTATAGGATTAATAGGATTTCTTTCTGTTCTAATACTGAAAAGAGTTTTTTTCTCGGTAATTATTGTTTCATTTGAATCGAGAATAACATGCGTTATACAATATGATCGGCGTATTATTTACGTGAATGTTTCATGCAAATTAATCTAAATGAAATTTTATTATCACTGTATTAACATAATGCACATATAATTTAGTATCCAATAATAAACAATAATACTAAATGCCAAATAAAATTGCTAATAAGCCTGTAAAGCAAAAGCGGTTTTTTATTATAAACGTACTGTAATGTATATATTCGTTTATTTTTTAAAGGTAGCTCTCGGATTCGGTGATACTTAGGAAAAAAATTACAAATCGATTTTCGTGGTGCGAGAAACAACACCGTAAAAAATAATATGCGTATATGCACTATGAAAAGCGATTCGCAATGATAAATAAATAAATAATGATACGTGAAATATAAAAATCGGTGCAACGATATATTATGTGCAACGAAATTTTCGAAAGGGATGTTACCGTAGACAGAAACGAAAAACGATGCAAATATTGAAATAAAAACTATATGTAAAAATAAAATAAAAGTAGAAAGCGTTCATCACGTATACGTAGAATGTTCGCCTATTTCGTGATGAAAAACAATTGCTAATCCTTGGTAGACGAAAAGCAAATTATATGAAAAAATAAAATAAAATGTCGTAAAGTTTCAAAATTTTAATACACATAACTATTTGGTATATAAAAATCTAGCCGCCTATCCTAACTAACTCTTAGCAAAGAGTTTCTTGTTAGAAGTGCATAATCGCATAAATAGCGGCAATAATAGTAATAATGGTAATGCAAAGAGTAATAATAACGAAAATTTGCGTAATATTACTTAAATTACTATAAGCTCTTTGGTGAACGTCGAGTTCTATAATCATATAGGTTTTAATGCCGTGATTCATTAAATAATAAAAGAATAAAGAGAAAAAATAATTGTTATTACTGTATTATTACGTAAAGTTTTTGTTGCATTTCATTAGTCTCTATTTAATATAATGTACTCATTTCCCCTTAGTTTTTATGCGCATTTAATTAATTTTATTTTCCATAAGAATACTTTATAAAAATTAAAAACGAATTAAAAAAAATCTCAATGAAAACTGATGTAAATTTCGTAATTTTTTAAGTCTATTATCAAAAAACGTAAATACAGTTTCGGGCAAAAATAAATATCATGAAAGTTGGTGATATGTCGGCGCCGAATGCGTACAACAACATAGGTAAACACAAAGTGCAAAAACTTTAAAGCGAAGAGAAAAAAATTATATTTATTATTTATTACGCTCGGGTAATATATTTTCATAGCATCGCGTTGTATAACTCCATCACATTTACGATTGGATAATAAAAATGAATACAGCCAAAACACTTTTATTGCTTTATTATGTTTCCTGTCAATCATAATTCTCTTTCACATTTCATTATTTCCAATCACATCTCGTGCCAATTAGAGGCACAGCTCTCAGCGCAAAAAAATATATTAGAAAAATGTTTAGTAAACGGCAGTCTAAATCAGTATACAGTATACAAACAAAAAAAACTTTTCAATTTAAAAAGTTTGCTTCAGTAGCAGATATCAACTAATACGAAATAATAAATTCTTATGATTAAAATGTTCTCTTACAAATTTATTTCCTTTCTCGTTAAGTGTCCTCACATTTCAATAAATAAAATAACAACATAGTCCTCACGTGTCATTGTAAACAAACCCAGCTAAAGAAATACAGATAACGCCATTGTGAGCTTCTATTCATTTGATTTGTATTAAGAATAGCAAAGACAATACAGAAACAGAAGAATTCGGTCAACCTTACAGCTAATTTAATAATTTCAATAAATTCAATAATTTATATCTCGTATTTCACTCATACACCTAGTCTATCGTCCAATCACTACACATCCAATTAGAGCCCCGAAAGGGAATCAACACATAAAGACGCAAACCCTATGTTCTAACGAAGATGGATTATGATCACTGCAGGGCTTAAAAATTAATCTGTTAAGAGTTTGCCACAATTTATCGAAGCACTAACATGAAGACAAAATAATAATAAGCGCGCTCTGTTTAGCGCAGCGATTTATTCCGCGAAATCATTCACTAAATTAAAAAGTGGTGTTTACCGCAACTAATTATTTAATACAATTGAGTATTCAACCTCAGCATTTAATTAATTGTTGCGCGTCTTTCATAATGCTTAAGATGACCTTCACGTGTGAATTTAATTAATTATTGGCCGCTCCCTGTGGTGGCTGTGGTTGCCTAAACCTTTTACTTTTTTATGTGTGTGTGTGTGTGCGCTTAATATTCAAATACTTAACTCTAATATACTCAACACTAAACTATTTTGTTGATAATAAATAAGTTTTTTACAAGAAAAAGCGAACTAAATATACCGTCAGTTTCAGCAGTCAATATTTTAGATATGGGAGTGAAAAAAAAGTTATAAAATTTTTCATTTTGATTTTGTTTTTTACTCTGTAAGAGTGAGTGAGTGAGTGAGTGAGTGAGAGAGTGAGTGAGTGAGTGAGAGAAAGAGAGAGAGATTCGATAAAAAAGTTAATTTAATAAATTTGTATACAGTTTTTAATTTATGCAATCATCGTTCAAAGTCACCACTAATTTATAAACGATTATACAGTATAGGTATCATTTAATTGAATAACATGAGAAGAGCACACACATACCTGCGATTGCAGAGCTGCAGAGGAAACTGAAACGGCATAACTTGAATCGGTGGGCATATAACTGGCAGATCTTGAACTATCACTTTGATGATGGAGTGAAGCGCCAGAATGATGCAGATTAGCGCAGTCTGTAATAACTCATTAATTTTAATATATCATCAATTTATTAAAATGTTTTTAATTAAAAAATTTAGCGCACATTAATTCCTGGTATAAAAATCCAAAAATAAACGCATTCAATCTTACGCGTGATTAGGATATATGAATAGAATAGATAAGCCTATTATGTTAATTCTAATCAGGTATACATAATGCGCGCGTATGTGAACTATTTTCTATTTTACTTATTAAATATTTTCCCGGTTTTTCTATTAATAATTAATATTAGATCAATTAATACATATTTATTTAAGGAGTTTAAGTTGTTAATTAGTAATTTGGACAATATTATAAGCTTTCGTCAATTAATGAGTTGGTACCAAAAATTAGTGAATATCAAGTTTTTTAATTTCTAAAATTTTTGGAGCTAAAAATTGCTGAATTTAATAAAAATCTAATTAATATTGCAACATTTGAAAATATTTGCTTGATCATTCGAAATATATGTACTGTAGAATCTATACTGCACATCTCTTCGGGTAATTTACAAAAACATTGGTGTCATAAACATGCCTTGCATTTCAAGAACGACTCTCTCATTGACTCGCTAATAAATGCTGTTATTATCGATTTGATTGCTAATTTTAATTATGAATGAACTGACATTTTCATTTTTGTTAATCGAAAATGTTAAAAGGTTTGTGTGGGTTAAACAAGAAACAAAATATTTAAAAAATGCTCGATTTTTGTTTGACTAATGCCCTAAAATTTAGTTCGCAAATTTTCTAGCTATTTCTGGAATTCCCTATAAAATCAAAATTAAATGAATATTAAATGCATAAAATTTCAGTTTAATACGGTTTATTAATCAGCTACTTGAGCTAATCTAATAATTATATTTTTCAAAAAAAAATGTAATAGAAATTTAGCAAGAAATGATCATAATTCTTAAAAAAAAGAATCTATAACTAATCTTTAAAAAAAATAAAACCAATTTCGACAAATCAAGAAAAAAACTCAAATCGTGCTGCTAATAACAAAATTATGATAACCCGCTAGCAAAAAACAGATTTATTAAAAAAATTAATTAAGTAATTTAATTAACAAAAAAATTGTAATTATATGCGGCAGAAAAAAGAGCAAAAAAGCATTTATTTAATTCGGATAGAAATATGCCCGACACAGGAACCGATTCGTGGATTTCGATTAAGTTCTAATCTTCCGTATGTTAAACGGAGAATGAGAGAGAACAGAGATGTCAATGGAAACCGAAAAGTCACTCAAACTTATGATAAATGTTCTTAACCAACAAAATTTTTTTCGTTATTTTTAATGGACTTTTCCCATCATAACAGCGTAACAAAGTCATCTACAATTGTCTTTTTAAAGTAGCGAGTACAGTAAAAGTTAGGTAATAATACAATTTATTTGGGACCATCAGAACAGGCAATTCCGATTTTTTCTCATTTATTTAATAAGTGTCCGCTTTTCGTGCGCATAATAACAGCGATATCAAAAGCGATTAATGCATTAACTATAAACATTGGTGGCTAAACATGCCTTTCATTTCAAGAATGATTCCCTCATTACTCGCTAATAATTGCTGTTAATATCAATTTAATTACTATTAAAGTCATGAAACGCAGTGACTCACGCCAAATAACCATTTCTTTATTTTTTCTAATATCACTTATTAAGTCTTATACTGTACAGTATAAATGCTTACGTTTAAAGTTAGATATACTTTAGCGAGAGTTTACTGCAGGAAAAAATTGAATTTCAGATATTAGATTTAGACGCAATTTCAAGGAGGGCTTCGGGCATAATCGTGTGCTAATGAACACCTTGTGGTCAACCATTAGTAACTATTAATGTTTAGCTTGCCTTTTACCGCCCCATCGCTGCAACGATCCAAATATTAATTATGGGAAAATAAAGTTCTTAAAGCGAATAAAATTTAAAAATAGATTAAACAATTATGCTATCTCTTAATCTAAATTGTTTTTTCCCTAGTTTTTTGTTTACAGAAATGTTTTTCCGTGGCTTTCTTTTATGAAGCCATTAGTTGCATGAAATCGCTGAGCAAATTAATAGCGCTATCAATTTTCAATAATGTTTAGAGATCTGGCAATAAAAAGCCTCAATAATAGATAATAGCTAAATTGTACGCTTTTATCAATAAATGAATTGGTACCCAAAAAATAAGTGAATATCAAGTTTTTTAATTTCTATAAGTTTTGGAGCTAGAAATTGATAAATTTAAAAAAAACCTAATTAATATTGCAACATTAAATATTTGCTTAATCATTCGAAATATATCGTAGAATCTATACTGCATATCTCTTCAGGTAATTTACAAATACCTGAAGTGTGTGCGCGTTTTTGGGATATTATATGCCATTAATAACTGTTAAGCTATTTAAAGTGTGCTCTTAAGTAGTTTATACGGCGTTTAAAATTTTCTACAATCTCTATATTTTCTGCGAAAACTATGGCATTCGGGCTATTGTTGAATAAATGGGACAAAATTGAATACTATAATGTAGAAATAGATAGCGAACGCGTTACTCCTAAACATGACATGCGATAATGTTAGCCGGAGAACAATACCCCTGTTTTAATACCTTGAGAAGTGTTAGTATAATGAGAGGCATCAGCCTGAGCAGCCGCTGCAAATAAATAAGGATTGGCGGCTGACGAAGAATAAGCGTGCATTGCTGGCAATGTTGCCAATGCTGCCGAGAATCCATTCAATTGCTGACTTCCCATCTGCTTCCTCCATCGCGCACGACGATTGCTGAACCAAACCTATATTCAAGTAAAACGCAAAAGGTTTAGATTTTTTTGTTATGCGCTTTTGGCAAACTAAAATATTATCACATGAGTTGGGAAAGATTTTTTTAAAATGATTTTTTAAGAAAAAAAGAAAAGAAAATGTACTGAATTAACATTTAAATAGCCGTATCTCCATAGGATTTGCTGTTCTCTACATTGCATTTAAAGCATGCGTTCGTAGTTTTATATGTGTGTCTATGTATGTACTGTAAATGCGAGAGAGAGAGAGAGAGAGAGAGAGAGAGAGAGGAAGGGAGAGAGAGACCACCTATGATTACAAGCGTTTAATATTCATCAACACTAAATAAGCTCTGTGCGTGAATTTTGATTATCATGAATGATGGAATAAACACTTCTATGACGAACTAAATATTTAATTTTTCAAAATTGAGGAAAATAGGTTTTTATCTAACAAAACTGTTTTTTTCGCTGAACTGCATACATATACTTATATTGTACATGAATTTTTTTGTGAATTTCTCAGCCTCTTTTTAGCACATATTTTTATCCCACTATTTAAAGAAAACTCAAATTTCTGGGTATATATTTTTTTCAGCTGAAAAATGTATGATTAAATAAGGTATTATCAAACATATAAACGCAACGATTATTATTATCTGTGATCTCTTTAATATATATAACCCTTATATAATATTTGATAATAAATATTATAAATGTATAAGAACTAAAAGTGATAAATAATGAATTTATTTCCGCAATTCGTTAAGCAAAACAGTTTATTAATATTATCGAACTCTCTCTCTCTCTCTCTCTCAATATTAAAAATCTGTAGCTATTACTCAAATTAAACCACATGTTTAGCTGTATCGCAACATTTTTTCTATAATTTTTAACACGAACACCTTTTTCTCTTTCTCTCCCTCTCTTTTTGCTGCTTTTAATCAGTATTCGCGTTAAAGCTATATCGTCAGTGATTCTTCTTCCTCTTCTACTTATTATGGCAGATTGCCCTCAGGGGGTCTTAATACCACCGTCAATGAGTTCTGCCCATCGCCGCTGTATATTATTTCAAGTGTCAAAGGTGTCAAACATGAACACATTAGGCTCACATAGTGAAAACAATTTTTTTCTTTTCTCTCCCAAACTAAATGCCAAAACCTCTTGTGTGTTCAAATTTGTTACCTGAACTCTGGCTTCCGTTAGCTTAGTTCGTTGGGCCAACTCTTCGCGAGTATAAATATCGGGATACTGTGTCCTCTCGAATGCCTTCTCTAATTCGTCCAACTGGTGTGCGGTGAATGTGGTCCTCGAACGGCGCTGTTTTCGTTTTAGTGTCAAACCAGGCTCAGCATCGCTATCCGAATCTTCTGACTCGTCAGCGGCTAATATTAAAATATGCATTAAAATTTTTTGGGATAATAAAGCGTGTCATTGAATATATACAACCAAATTATATATGCACACCGGTTAGTAACATAACTTCATTTTACCATCACCACAACGTAAAGAAAACTGGGGGAACCATGAAATATTTTTTTTGATACGGTAACCGATCGTACAAACCGATTGTGGTCAACGATCAACATAGGAACTAATGTCTCTATTTTTAGGTGACAAACACCCCTATTTTCCATTCACTTGATTTTGTCATTGTGTTTTAAAAGGTATTAGGATCACACTAAATACGATAAAACTGGCTCTCACTCACACACGCACAATAGCGAACATGAACTTTAACTAAATCCCCATATTATTACTAAAAGCTTGAATGGAACAGAAAGGCAATAGGATTAGTATTAACTTTTCGAATTAACTGGGATTCAGTGAGAGAGAGGCACGCAGAGTTGGACGCAGTGTGCACCGCATCATAAGCATCATAAATAGCATATCAGCGAGAGTTAAATGCCTTAAATGTTAGTTTTACAGTCCGCCCTCTGGCCCGTTCGTTCAGCGCAACACTTACAATCATTATTGCATTTGTCTCCTCCGAGAATGCCATCAATTGTGTGTTTGTGATGATGACCTTTGCCGACACTTTCAGTTTCTTTTGTGTTGCTGGCGCTATTAACGCTAACTGTATTGTTTGGTCCGCGCAAAAGCCTACTAATGGACGAAACGGAAGGCGCTGTGGTGCGATCGCAGAGACCTTCTTTGATGAGTCTGTCGCGTATCTCCCAAGAAAATATACCTGGATTTTCGCGCCGGTATTCCTCTATACGCTTCTCGACATCGGGTGTCGCAACGCGCGGTTTAGAGCCACCGATAACACCGGGTCTGATCGAACCAGTCTCCTATAATAAGAAACAGAGTGAATACATATTTCTCAATGAATGCTAGTCCTATTGATGGTAACAAAAAATATCAATATATAAGCGCATAATTCGATTGATTGTGTTAGCGTTATGCAAATTTTCAGCCGTTTTGTTCGCAATTTGCTATATGAATGATATTTCGGTGACATATATATAAGGCGAACCAGATTATAGATTTTGAAGGTTTGAAGGGAATTATGGCGGTATTGATAATCGCATTTCCATGATTTGTGTCATAATGTAAAAGTATTACAACCACAGAAAAACGGAAACGTATTGTTACCCAATCCGCAAAGCTCTGCGATTAACACTGTGTCATAATATGTTAAATGCCATAAAATCTCAATTTGAAATTTTTGCCAGAGCTCTCTCTCTCTCTCTCTCTCTCCTCTATTTAAGTGGTAATATCTCACTTGGGATTCTATTATCTCAAGCTATTGAGGCTTAAATGTGATAAAACCGCTTCTGGTTAAGGGGGCGTCCATAATAAACACTAGGCTTTCAAATAGGACTTTAAATTATTTCTTACGCCATGATCTTTTACACTTTTTACATTATTCACCGCACAAAAAAAAGTTAGCGTTTCGCTAAACAGCATATTAAATATTGAAATGGTGGCATCAAAAAAATAAATGTTGTGCATCAAATAAACTCACTTGATATCTATTGAGTATTTTGGAGACGCATCCGTGCGAAACTCTTAGCTGTCTGCTGATTACGCACGGTCTAACACCAGCGGCCGCTAATTCTACTATTTTAAGTCGAATATGATTAGGAAGTGGTCGACCATTGATAAAAACGCCGCCGAGTTGGTTAACTCTTCCTTGACCTATACATTAATATCGAATCAGTTATGTTCGCTATTAGATTGCATTAAGTTTTTTTAGTTAATCGTTAGATAATTTTATGACATTCATAGTTAAATTGTATATGAATGACAACTATTTTTCTACAAAGTATCATTATGTTTAAAATATTAAAAAGTGTATTTGTCTCACCTTGAAAGGGATAACCGGCGAATAATGGTCTTATATTCATATCACTACCAGTTTTAAACAAAATTAATACTTTAAATGTTTTATTGTGCAATCAAAAACCAAACTATTAATAAATAATAATCCAGGGAAAACAATTATATAAATATAGCAACAAATGGACGGTTCACTGTTCACTTTGAATAATTTGATAATTAAAGAGTTTCTGAATAAACAAAAAAAATTATCGAATCGCGAAGACTATTTATTCACACCGAAAGATACTTAAACAGTCATAACAATAACTAAATGATGATTTCAATCACAGTATTGAGGGAAACAAAATCAATTGAAAAGAGTTGACTGCGTTAAAACAATATACATATGAAAAAAACAAATGTTTACAACACTTTCACCTGAAATGTTAGAATCTAAACGAATACTAAAATGTTTCACAACATGGTTCACATTGCTTGGTGCATCAACTGATATGGTGGTCGCCTCCCATTCATTATTGTCAGGCACGACTTGAGGTGGGATTTCAGGGCATAGGAGGATACCATAGCTGTCACAATCCGCCACACAAGTTATACCGCTGTCATGCCATTGAATACTGTCCCAGAATATTGAATACCCTCTAGTGCTTAGTATTGTGGCAAATCTTAATTGATGATGAATTTTCGCATATACGCAGCGCTTCTCGATAAACGTTTATCCGTTTCATTACAAAACCGATAGAGAGGATCAGCGCCTTCTCAATACGTTTGTCCGTTAATAGCAGTTTACTTGCTCTTTAATTCGCTAATGAAGAAGATTATATTGACTTAATGGCCGGGAGGTGAGACTGACACTGTGTTTGGCTTTATTGTCCTCAATAATTAATGCCAAATGATTGATGCGTTCGATTTCAGGTGAATACCACAAAACCATATTAGAAAAACGCGTGAGAAACTACTACTACTCAATTGACTTAAGCTTATACTTTATGCCTCAAAGTCTGTAGTATTCACTGGACTTATTAGAAAATTTATTATTTCTGAATCGATTGATAAAAAAACATTTTTCCTAACATTAATGAACACAATCGTTTTAAAATATTTTCATATCACATTTATCATTAACATTCAATTTTTGTCGAAACTAGTTTACAATACTGTATACTGTAATGTTTCAGAGAATAGAAAATCTTTTCGCATTTAGATTTCATTATTTTATAAAAAATTTTCTTAAATACTTGAACAGTTTATGCGCAGTTTTTAATTATAAAATATGCTTAGTATGAAAATTCAACCGTTATTTCACATTTAACTTTTGGCAAAGTCTTATTTGAAATAATTTTCAAGTTCTCTTTACATGCCTGAACCCTAACAAACACGTACTGCGAAATCCAAATTGACTTTAATTCAGTTCTTTATAATACCTATTTATAGTTCAATGTATCGGCAATTAATGTTAAATAAACTAGAAAAAGAGCGCAAAGTTTCGTGTGTCTCAAACAAGAGAGATTGTTATATTTTATTAAATAATTATAATTGCCCAAAAAAATTCTTTTATCCGATCATTTTCACGGAATATTTTAGAAATCGGTGTTTCTTTCAATTGTATAAAAGTCTTGCACACACATTATTTATTTATCGTATATCGTCAGCAAATATTTGCGGTTGTATTTTATATAATTCGCACACAAAACTACTTGTGAAAACATGTTACAAGAAGCCAGAAATATATGTTTGCCATTGTGTAACAAAATTCTAGCGTACTGCGAGACTATAATAATAAGTGATTTTCGGGACATAAAAACCTCCGTGTACTACACAGCGAGAGCGGCACAACAATTTTTGTGTGGTCTTCTAAACCGATCGGTTTTCAAAAGTTAAACAAATTTTTTTTTATGAATAGAAAGTGGGAAAAAGAGTAAGAGAAAACATAGTAAACGGCGTACGTGACCGGACATTAATGTTGAAAGTTAAACAAAACAAACACTAAAAATTTGTACATGTTATTATTATATTGTCGTTATTGTTATATGTTATGTACAATTTTTTGCTCAGCTAACGTTCGAGCGCCTAAACTGAAATTTAAATCGCCATTTGATGCTAATTTATTAATTTTAAAATATTTATTTAATATGCAAACAATAACCGTTACTAGTTTTTACTATTTATTTCGAGACCGGTTTTATTTAACATTTATTTAATTTAAGCTTAATTTGTTTGTGAAACGAATTTTGAAAAATTTTAACTAATACTTTTATTTTTAATAAATTTTTTTTCAATCAATAATTTAATTTAATACTTCATTAATACTAATTAAAGCAAATGCGTGTTTTTAATTAGAGAACAAAAAATATAAAAAATTTAAAAAAATTTATTGAAAATGCATTACTGAATTAACAAAGTATAAAACTCTTATCACACGGACCTTTCTGGTGGAGCGTGTGAACGTGGTTATCGAAGATGTTTTTAAGATATGATATTTTATGTGAATTTAGTAAACGGATCTTAATTATTAACTTTGGATTAAGGAAAAATTCCAGGAGGATGTATCAAGCAGTTTACTTTCCATCCTATCTCAATCATAAGGAAACAATAATTGAACGATTGAATATAACGTTACATGAATTATAAGATACTAAGCATGTTTCATCTTATGGTACCAGAAAAACATTAAGTTATAGCTAGCAGCGAATTCATCACCAAAACATCAGTTGCATACATTGAGATTTCTAGACCCCTTTAAAACTAAAATTTTAAAATTAAATGTTCCAATTTGATTGTTTTATTCATTAATAGCGATTAGTTTCAGCGACGCGAACGGGACAACAATCGAACATTTATTCTTTAATTTGGAAAAGAGCTTAAAAAACAAATTACGATATAATTAATAGATTTCTACACCACTTTAGTTTCAACAATAAATATGAAACATGCGCGATAAGTCTTAAATCTAATGAGAATGGGTACCCTTTAAATCAGCTTTTATTTAGGAAGACCCTTCCCTACGCCATTGAACCACAGCGCACTATAGTTAAAAATTTACTCATAAACTTTTATTGCTTTTGGCAAAGTTAGTTAAAAATGGTTTAATGTTTTGATTCAGCCTTTTATGTTGAGGAAACATTCAAAAAACTACTTTCAGTATATGGAACTGTGTTACTGAATAAACCTGAGTATAATTATTTACCGTAACCAATAAAGGGTGCATTTAAATCAATGTCCCACAGTTCTAGAAAATCGTAGCCATGTTCGGAGAAGGAAACATATGTTAGTGAAATTTATTTTCATTTTGAAATTATTATTTTCAGTGTAATTATTGAAAACGCTTGTTTTTGAGGGCAATTATTTCTCACTCCTGGTAATTTTTGGTGATTTACAGAAATCATTATATTTAACAAATTGAACTTTTTTATTTCCAATACTCTATGAGCGAATTCTTAGAACGAAAATACTATTCAAGTTTTTAGCAAATGTTTTTAACTTTTTGACCGCAAATACTTTTAACAATACTTGGAGGCACAGTGTTCTCAAAGTCCATTCCATTCTAAACATTTAAAAAAATCACACATCACATATGTTTCATATACATCGTAAAGAAATTACAGTTTTTCAAAAAAATACAAAAAAGAAATTGTTTTGGCGTTTGTATTGCAGAAGCATTAAAGCATTAAGCAACTTGTGATTGAAATACTATTAAATGAATATTTTTGATTTAATTGGAAGGCATTACAACGAAGTGTCATTAGAAATTAAATCATTTTGTTTCTGATTACTCATACGCAAAATTCGTTTACTTGAATAAAAACTATGTTTATAATGCGTTCCCATTTTTGTTAATGAACAAATTTTTAGAAATTAAATTACTCCGTTATGATGCTTGTTATATAATTTTAAATTTAAGTTTAAATAATAGAAGAGTATAACACATTCAATTTATTTTCCAACCAAAGAAAGGAATTACACGATAGAAGAATTTCTATGGAAATGAGTTAATGCAATATAATAGGCGTCTAATTTTAATACTATATTCACAATTTTTATTATATAATTGTTAAAAATTTTAATGTCTAACAATAAAAAGTAAAACAAGTTTAAGTTTCAAATCCATTACACAAATCTTTTATAAAACTTTTATAATATATTACTCATCTTTGATTATCATTATCATCATAACTAATGGCAAGTATGACATCAAATATAGAATTTAATAATAGCTATAAAATCATTAAAATGTGTGATTCGTTGAAATATCAGTCATATATTCATGCATCGCATGCAATGCTTTGGTGTGAAGACAATCGTCAAACTCCTTCTATTATTTATGCATTGATGCAATTGAGACGCGATGGCATGTTTGGATTTCCTGGTGGAAAGTCTGATGAAAAAGATATCGATTCCAATGAAATTCTTAGTACACTGTATCGAGAGTTGAAAGAAGAAATTAATTATCAGTCAAGCGTTATCACAATTGAAGATCACTTGTTTTCTCATATCGGAAGCAATATTGTGCTTCACTTTTTTGGTAAACAATTATCTATTGAAGAGTTTGAAAATTTGGAGAAAAATCATATGAATGCCAGAGATTTTCCAAACGAATCGTTGGGTATTTTTCGGGTTCCACTCAGTGCTAAAGGTATCGATAGTTTTGAACCAACGCTCAAGTTTTTCACTGGTTTTTCGCGGCAAACGTTTGCTGGCAATGCGAGACAACAGCTAATTCTTGGAGCGATTAAAATGAATCTGATCAGTGAAAAAGATGTTGAGAGCATCGATAAAATTATGAAATAGAAGTTTATCATTTAAGGAATTTCCAAAAATTTATATTTTTAAATTATTTAAGTTATTTCAATTTTTTTGTCCATTTCATAAATTTGCATTATAAAATAACGGTTAAAATTTGTTGATTACAATTTATGGTATATAATGCAAAGCATAACTTAAACCTTTTCTAAACAATCGGTATATTAATTATAAAAATTTATACAATTTACATATTTACTATTAAAAACTTTTCTCTGTTCATTAATCAAGTGTCTCCATCTGTGTTTCTATTTTAAGACATTACAGTTTTTTGTGGTTTTTTCATCTGGTTAAATAATTTTTGATTTCAATTTGTACTTTGCTTTTTGTTTTTAAAACTTACATCTATTATGAGTCCAAGTTTCATTGAAAATGAATTTTTTACCCCATACTAGCAATTAATATAGTAATAAGCTTTTATTTATTTAAATTTTACAATTTTTATTAACACTGAATTCATATGTCGATTGCAACTAAAATAACAAAATCTAATTGTTTACGAAAACTTATTGGGTTTGTTTGACCATAGTTTCATTATTTAATGATTGTTTGGATTTTAGTTTATTTTCACTATCGATGTTTGTAACGCTTTCCTTACTTTTAGATTTACTGACCGATAATCGTTTAGATTTAATTTCACTTTCATTATCCGATTCTATAGCAACTTGTTTACTATCAGTTTTATTGTCCAAATTTTCATTCGATTTAACATCGACTAACTTTTCGTTCGATTCTTGGTTTTCATTGCTATCACTCGACAAACTTTTCGATGGTTGAACATCGCTAATAGTTTTATCACTTTTCGATTTATTTATCGGTACAAACTCTGATTTGATTTTTTTCTGCGAAAACAAGTAGAAGCAAACCACCAATAGAATGACAAATATTCCGAAACACGCCAGAAATATGACAGTTATCAGATTTTTTTTTCGCCTCCGTTTTATTTTCTCGTTATCGACCGTTGGTTTAATGGTTGGATTTTCGCTATCCGTTTGTGTAGTTTCGCTTATTCCAGTTATTTCCGTTGTGGTTTCAATCATTATCTCCTCAGTCGTTGTTTGATTTGTCGGCTCGTATTTGTATTTATCACAATTAAAATAATCCCACAATTCCACCTAAAAATTAATATACTGTATAATATATGGTTATACCGTATATTTCAAAACATTTTTACGGGAATATTACCGGATTTTCTAATTTCGAGTTTTGTTGGCCAACAACGCAACTATAGATACTGTTATTAACCACTAAATTTGCGCGAAATCCGGAAACAAATGCTCCGCGAAAATGTTTACCCCTTAACTTTATCAAATCGATTTTTGTTGGTTTAATAGTGGGTTCGTTATAATTGGTAACTTCTACGCTATATATTTGATTATCATTGGTCAACAAGTAAGCGATGGCCACATCACTGCTATTGATTCGTCTCCACATGAAAAATGAGGCGTAAATACTACCCGAATGTATATCAAAAATATCTGATATCGAGTCATTATTGGCAGCTTTCGAGCTAACAATGTCTTTCCATGGTATACCGATATCGGTGTCCGCGTAATCGAAAGTTCCGTTCGATAATTCTCTATAGACGTACAACTTTTCTCCACTGAATATATAAGTGATGTTAAACGACGCGTCCGTCAAACTTTTACATTTTTCGCAACTATCCAATGGTGTGATAGAAAATCCCGATTCAAATGTCAATAAAGTGACGCCTAATATATATGTATTCAAAAACTTTATATTAAAATAACGTATTGATTTTAGCATTGTTTATTCATTTATTTTTACCTGAAAAAAAGTTATTAATTAGAATGGCTTCTTCCATTTGTTCCCATATTTTATTGTATTCTGTTAGATGATAAATCACGTTATTTTCTGTCTCTTTTCGTAACGCATAAACCGTTGACTTTGAACTACCAAAAACAGATGTGATCAGATTGTTTCGATACTCCGTATTACAGAAATTGTTTATGTAATCCGAATAAATAGTATCGTACATAATCATAAAGATTAATAAATTATATCGATTAATAAACATTTTTAATAACATTTTTATAATAAATTTAATAAAACTTTATTTATTAAAATAAATGATTATTTGGCGGTTAGTTATGGCAATTTATTATACAAATAAAATTGTTCAAAAATAAATTTGTTGCACACAAACATTTAATAATTAGATTACACGTGAATAAAGATGATTAATGCGTTTACTGTTTGTTTATACATTTGAAATAAAGTGTGATCGAGCCCAACAATTAGTGTTTAGCGTTATAGGGCTCGGGATTTGAAACTGAAAATGGATTCGGACCGGGCTTTTGTTTTCAAAATTGATAAATCCGGACAAAAATTTTAATTTGAAATTGATTTATAAGTAATACTAGAAATACCCATGCGCTGCGTGCATTGGCCACACTGCCGATATTCATTTTCGGTTTTATAAACAACTTGTCATTCATTCCTTTATTCTCATTAACCCGTTTTAGCCAGTATAATATTTCATATTGTTTATCTTGCCCGTTATATATTGTTGCATTGAACAAGTATTTCTTGCTCGACACAACAATACTAAGTATAAGTTAATAACTTTTTTAGATGTTGCTATGCAACATCATTAAAAATAGTTTAAATTAAAATAGTAGATACAATAAATTTGTCACATTGAGAAGTGATAATCCAATTTTTAATATAAAACCTTCAATTATAAACTTTTCATCAATTTTATTTTAAATTCCATTTATTGTATCTCACAATACCATTAAGTTTAAAAGCTAAAATATCCATTCTTAATCTATTTTCGACTTAAGTAATTATAATAATTATAACATAAATGTTTTGATATAAAATCTGGGTTTCAAGATTTAAATTTGTCGGGTTTTTGTCGGGCTGAGAGCTTAAATTTCTTATGATTTCGCTTCCAATTTGAAGGGAACCTGAATCCAGCGATCAGGTTTCAATCACGAAACTGTATTCAAATAATTAATTGCGCGATTTTCTAATAATGCAAAATCAATTGTGATATGGTTTAACTGATTATTGTACAAAACAAACAAAATTCAAATTAACAATCATTACTTATTTCAGTATTACAGTCAAACGTTAAATATTCTGTTCATACATCCGCTTTTTAATTTGCAATACAAACTCTAATTCTTATCAAACTTTAGTTTTCAATTACTACTTAATCTCGAAAATTTAAATTAGGAGTTAAATTATGAATTCATCAAAACCAAAAGCTAACTGTAAAAAAGAGAACCAATTATCAGATGATTGCGTTGAACTGAACGCCGCTCTCAACTCGATTATTGAGGATAACAGTCAACCACAACAATGCCCACAATTTTTGGATAATGCGTGGAATTCGAGCGAAGTAAATAAAACAGGCAATCAATCGCAGTTTATTGTGGACTACGATGGTTCGAAAATTCTTAATCTGGACTCGCAAACGAGTACCGATTGGCAACTTAAATCCCGCGAGAATAACGCTCAAACTCAGTATCTGATCAGTTCGTGGCCGAACGCACCATATTATGGTTATAATCAGTACCAAAATGAAGCATACAGTTCGCAAATGCGGATGAAAGCCACAACAATACCGGTTGATCGATGTCCGTACTGTTTGATGCCACAAATGAGACAATCGCTCAGCTCATCAGTGCCTCAACTAACAACTCAATGCATTCCATCGCATTCTCAACCAAATCAACCCCATTTAATGTGCGCACAATTCGCTGAAAATCGGGCACACATTTAGTTTAATTAATCGGGTAAAAGTTTAACGATTTAATATAAATTGTTATTATGTTTGAAATGTTGTTATTTATCATACAGTATTACGATAAATTGTTAATCATTATAAATTTATTCGTTTAATAAACAAAATTTTCATCAATAGTATGAATGATTAGAAACTATGAATATTGAAAGTATGAATGATGTGTATAAGAAACTTTAGCGATTAATGTTATTTTATGTGCAATGAATAGTACGTATTATTATTAAAGCTCGGAAAATATTTTATTTTTTAAGGTTAAAATATTGATTATAATATTGATTAAAAAGCCAAAATATTGAATATATATTTACTTAAAACAACTAAAATATTGGTTTATAAAAACTAATTTCAATAATATTTATTTATTTATTTATTAAAAACTAAAGCAAGAAAAATATTTTATTTTATATACAAAAATATATAGCTAAATTTAATATAATGTTTATAATACTGTATTGAATAAAAACGGTTAAAATATATATTTATATTATAAATTTTTCACTCAACTCTGATAAATATTCTCTTTTCAGAATATATGAGAAAAAAATTTAATAGTACCATAACTCACTAAATTTTATCGAAAATTTTTGGATAAAGACCTAAAAATGGTGGAATCTCAAAAACTAATCGAATTTGAATAGTAATTTCCTGAAAACATTAAAATATTTAAAAAATATTTTATATTTTTTTTAAGTCAAAATATTTATATATATTGATTTATAAAGTCTGCAAAACAACTTGTTTCTAATAGTAATATCCACTAAATAATTCCCAGAGCAATCGCACAAACCGCTAAAAAAATTATTATATTTAATTTTCCGTGCTTTATAAATAATTAAAAAATTCTTACAAAGTATTGAAATAAAAAATAAGAGAAGAGTATAAATGGCTGCCTGAGGCATTGTCGATGCGGCATCGCTTGCGTATGGGAATATTGGTGCGACGTGTCCGTATGTTATTGCCGATATGTAACTGTTAATATTTACGAATATTTATTAGTTTATTAAAATTAAGTTTCAAAATGGATGTTTAATAGATGGAGTGAACAATTTTAATCGATAATAAAAGTTTATAAATATCGGATTTTATTAAAAATCTTCCAATATTTGTGAAATTACTTTTTAGGCGATAAATATCAAGTAAACAAAACAAATTAGTTTATTTAAATTATTATATTATTCTGTTATGTAAATATTAAAGGTGACAAAAATAACATATATTTCATATAAGCATTTGCCTAAATTTTAAATTTTCGAAAATAATTTAAACGAAACTGACTCACAAATTTTTGCAATATTATTCACGGAAATTATCCTTGATTTTTGTTTGAATATTTACTGATAAATATAACATAAATATTCTAAGGCCATATAAAAATAGCTTTGTTACAGTATAATCCACAATCCTTTTCAATCACGAGTTTGCATAACTATTCTTTGGCCGAACTTTCGAAGAATATTGTAAATCGATTCCATTTTAATTTTGGAGTTAATAAAGATTCCATTAAAATGATATATTATTGTTATCTGATCATTGGATAAGAATCGAATTAAATTTTAAAAGATTTGGATCAGTTTGCGATATATTTGTTCGAATGCATTTTTATTATGCTGTCGATTAAGATTATTCTTAAAATAATATTGAATTTTTTAATTTTGAATCATGATTTAAAATAAAAAGTTAAATATTATTACGTTCAAAAGTAATTTCGAGTTACAGTTAAACCAATCACTCATCAAACTAATACTTACGCGTAAACGACCGCAAATTGAATGATAAATGATAACAAAAATGGCGAGTATTGAATTAGTGACATCACTCACATAAGTTATGTATTTTGCATAAAATAATTATAAAATTTATAAATTAAAAAAATATGCGTCTGACATAAAAAAGCGTTTTCTGAAAGAAAGCAACGAAAGGTTTTCTATATTGTATGATTAAATTTAAAACAAGTTCCTCTTTTTTAACATCTCCTTATCCTTCGAAAAACAGAATTACCGGTACATATTTATTTAAAACATGTCATAAATTCTCATTACGTATTCATATTCAAAAAGAATTTAGTGAATCAAAGTTATTCAGTAAATAATAATTTTTTACTAGACGTTAACAATAATAAATAAATAATAGATAAATTAGAGTTTAGATATGCTTAAGTAATACGTTGGTAAATAGTTAAAATATATTTAAGATTTAGATTGTTATGAAAATTGTTAATTAAAGAAGTATTAGTCACGATATTAATGGGTCATAATTTGCAAATATACAACTTAACAACAAACTTAGAATTACTTTAATTTTAGCTAATT
>JAQIXJ010001167.1:0-22854 GCA_034700185.1 Phthiracarus laevigatus
AAGCTTCTTTGAACGCAATCAATTTGAAGCCATTTCGGCGGAATCGGTCTTAAATCTGTGTAATCTATTTCTTTAGGGAACAGATATATATTAAGATATGGCGATGGGTTTATTAGTTGTCGCGTCTTCAACGGTGGACAACCTTTTGACATAAGCCAAGAATTGCATTCATCCAATGCTTCTTTCATTCTTTCATTATATATCTCGATATACTTAACCCATTTATCTTTTTGGTCATAACAAGACAAACCTATGTAAGGATATCTTTTTGGAATGCTATAACAAATTTAATGTGTTTTGCTTTACCTGAAGAATAAGGCGGTGTGTTATCGTCTTCAATCATGAATAAAGGATTACTACTGCTTAAAATAATCCATGGTATTCCACACTTAATCACAGACGGAATCGTTACTAATTGATCAATAATTATTAAATCAGGTTTAATTTTATCGATACAATCACCATATATAGGATCGAGAATATTCATTTTTTCCATTCGAGACAAGAACGTTGCACTTCTAGATATTAGCCGATCCACTGGTGATGATGGAATAAATGTCTTTTTTCTAATATTATTCGTTTCAGTCGCTGTTTTATTTGATTCATTATATGAGCACAAAACTTCTTCGAAACCATACTTAACGAGTTTTCCATTCCATGACTGTTCGATAGCAAAAATAATCTGATGCCCTCTTTTAAGAAGTGGTTCCGCTAATCCAATGCAAGCGTTCACGTGTCCCACACCATCATTTGGAATAAACAGTATCTTAAGTAACTTATTCATTTTTTACAAATAATTATTCCGAAAATTTTTTTTGTAAGAATCTTTTATATCAAGCGAGTTGCATCCAATGAATTAAAGATACGTTTGCCAACGATGTTATTTATTTATCAATCGTTCAGTGCAAAATTTATCTATTAAAACTGCTGTACAATTCGACGATTTAACAGTTCATGCACTACACTGTCAATTGAATATTTATCTCAAACGTGTGATTACTCACGTCAACCTCAGTAGTTTTATTCATATTCTATTGATAAAGTCAATGTTTAAATTCAATTGATTTTGCACTAAATTTATAACCATTTTGGTGAACTAATTAAATAAAAATATTCACCCAAATATTAAACGTTTTTAAAAACAAAAATAATTACTCTCAACTTTCCCGCCCAATACCTTTTACTTCCTATTTTTTACGATTCACATAATTTATAACATTTACATGTGCCAAAACAATGGGTAGCTTTAAGAGTTAAAGTGTTTGAGCAGTCACATCACTATTAATACTATTCTCTGTAAATTTGCATTACTCATCATTTTATACGCGACTAATTATGATTATGTAATTTATTTATAATTAAAGTCAAGGATATTGTAATGAATGTGCAGCTGTAGTTTTATTTAGAAATATTTTGAAATACAATTACAATTTGCGGCACACAGATCAGTCATCAAAACGAAAACCGGAAATTGACATTTACGCGCAACACCGCATACCGTCTTACAATTTTATGAGATTTAATCTATTCCTGCAGGAATAAAGAGAATCAGTAAATTTCGCCTTTTCTATCTCACTTTGAAAAAGTCAACGATTGGATTTGCAACTGTTTATTTGATTGCGGACTATTTTTTCAAATTTTTTTCAATTTTTATAATTTTTGTTAATCTTTTTATTAATAAAGAGATTTTGGTACGATTGGAGGTTTTTTTAACCAGATCAATTTCAATTTTTTCATTTTTTACGATCCAACCCAACCAAATTTAATATAAAGATAAAACCAATAGATTATTAATTTGATAAAGCATCGCTTCGCTTAATGATTTATTAAAAAATTGTTTTTCTTTGTTTTTTGAATAAAATAATATTTATAATCAAATTGAGCGCATACTAATATTCATTCTTGTTTCTTAATAATTCTACAGAATATACGCAATAAACTAAAACTTTGAATTTTTTTCTCGATGAATTAATGAAATCTTTGTCTCTACATATCTAATCTAAATAATATGTTCTGGTATTTTATGTTATATCTTATAAAGTGATGCTCTTTACTTTATCTCTCTTTAGTGGTAATTTTTATAAATAGTTTTCGCTCAAAAAATATGCGTAGCATTGAATGAACGAACCACGAGGTTCAGATAACTAGGTTAGAAAATTCATATGCTATTTTTAGTTGAAAGAAAATGTGACTTAACGTGATTTCAAGATTTGTTTCGATTACGTAAAAAATCTATCTCATTACTAATGAGTAAGCATAACTCAAAACGCATCATAATTTATAAGCATATATCACTAAAGTAGGTGATTCTATATGGAAAATCAGACTCTAAAGCTTCTCTATAAACTGTTACCTTTTGAGCCCAATTAATGTGTCTCTTAAAAAATTATTGTTGTTAAATTTTTAACTGTTATTTTCTATTTTGCGTTTATCACATTGATTTTATATATCGTATCTGACCAGCGATTTTTTCATCAAACTATTTGAATTAGTTTACTGTTGTCGTTTTCATTATCATTTTATATTTTATTCGAAAACTGAATTTATAGTAGAAATAATAAATATGTATAAAAGTAGAAAATAATCATCGAGTTGTTCATAAGCCAAGTATTACAGTCATAAAACAGCAGTTTAAAAGTTAGATATAAACGTAACATAGAATACCAATTTAAAAAAATTTTCAACATTTTCAAATGCATATTATGCTGATTTTAATTCTAAAATTAAAATCTAAATTTAATATGTGTGGTTGTAAAGTGTAGCGGCAGTAAACGTTAGAATCAGTAATGTACTGAATCTTTATTGGATTTTTATTCTGATAGCAATACTTATATTGTTATTTCAACAATTTTCTGGTTGTTAAATTTGTAAACAGTAATTCGAAAAGTATTAAAAATTAAATATAGACTACGGTATGTTGAACTCTGCATTAGTACTCATGAAAATCTGTATTGTTATGAACATATCAGCTAACGACTAAACAGTATCGTACCTTTAGTGTGACACTTAATCTATATCCATAAACAAAGGTCCTTTTGCCTTCCATAATGGTTTAGAGTGTTCTTATAAAGTTGTAACAAATACGGAAGTCAACTCAAATATTACTAATTAAAGGTTAAATTTATACTACTAAAAGTATATTAATTCAATAATTTATTATTAAAATTGGATCAATTAATCAAAATAATTAATTAAGTCTCATAATATTATAATTTTGAAAAATATAGTGGCTACAGTGATTTAGATTTAGTGAAACGTCATTTAAAAATTTGATTTTTCGAACTTTAAAAAATAGATACTAAGTGAATAAAATTTTATAGCCAATTTTATTTTTAAAATAAAAATTTAAATAATTTATCAAAAGGCTGATCTAATTGAATAAACATATATTTATAAGGATATTAGTTATTAACAGTTGCTTTATAGTGTGTGATTTTTGAAGTCCCACAAGAAGAGAGGAATAACAAATTTTTTCCCGAATTTTTTAAATTTTTTATATTTCATGTAAATGTAAAAATTTCGTTTTAAATTGTTATTATGTAGCTGTATATTATATAAGTAATCAAAATAGAATAATTTAATAAAATTTCATGAGACAAATTTATTCATAGTGACAAAAAAAATAAACTTTTTAAATTGCTCTATAATATTATTGAAATTTTTTATTGCTACACAAATTTAAAGCGAGTTAGAAGGAAACAATAAAAAAAATTTCATAACAAAAAAACAAAATATTCATATATTATACAACGACTTTTATGCAAAACTATTAAATTAAGCCAGATTTTTTTTGCCTTGCATATTTACTAAAAAGGCCAAAATAAAATTCCTTACGCATTTTTATTTGACCTCTTCTTTGAATTTTTAACATGTTTGGAAGCATAAGTTTCTGCAATAAGGATTAAAAAACAAAATAAAATCTAATAAAATAGATAATTATTGCGTAATAAAAAATTTTGATTGTCACTTTACGTAGATTTTTGTTGATGTTGTTATGTTTACATTATGATTTTTATCATGATTGTTCTAAACTAAATTGTTTCTTACGCTGGTTCACATTTATTAGCTTTAAACTTAAGAAAAAATCTGACACTAAAAGTGCCTCTACTTGTCTCCTTAACAAATTGAGTTTGATGAGGTACGATAAGCCACTTAATTAGCAAATTTAATTCTATATCAACGGATTGTGTTTATTAAACATTGCATTTTAATGTTCTGGTTTTCCATAAGTTGCTAGAAATCCAGAATTATTATGAATTATTCATTTTGAGTAAAACTGAGTTACGTTTTGTTTTTTTGAAAAAATTAATTGAAACTCAAGTTGTTTTACAGTTGTAAACTTAATTAAAAGTTTTCGTAAATTATAAAAAGGAAAACTTTCGATGTTTTATAATCATTAAAAACTCTCCCAAATTGCTCGAACAAAATAGAAACAAAACTAAAATAATAAAGGCTTTGAGAATTATTGACATTAATAATATGTGCATAAAGTTTTAATGATCAAACATAGTACAGTATAATCTAATCATTAAATTTATTTTTCGTCTTAATACAAATACTGTTCATCTCTCAAGGATGTAAATAAATTTTTAATAAAATTAGCATAAATTTTTGCGCTTCCACAGCAAAATTTTAAAATGCAAAATTATTTTCAAAGGTAAACTATTGGGGAAAAAAATTCGTTATTATTTTTTCACGTTCAGAGAATATTTTCTATCATCACTGCGTATTGCGTGTGTATTATTTTGGACAAACAATAAAACTAAAGTATAGATGAAATAGACTATTATTGTAAATTTTACTTTTTTTTATTAGCAATGAAAATGTTTCAATAGCGTAAAAAATATCATTGAAAAAAGGTTGTGTTGTATTTTGAGTTCTCGTGTGACGTAAATAATTATTAATCATTCGCGTAAATGTCATTGAAAAATACGAGAGAAGAGACAGAGTTGTTTGAAGAATTATGGGAAATTTTATCGTTGAGCTAAACCATTAATTCAGAGTTATTTGAAAAATATAAAAAAACAAGTATAAAGGCTTTTAAACCACTATAGAAAACAGTATTTTATTCTCCTGGTATTCGATAGCATACTTTTTAACAGAGTTCAATAAAGACCACTATAATAATGTGCATACAGTTCGCTACAGTGCAGCTAACAGTTTACAGTTCGTAAATTAAAATCAGATGCCATGTGTGACACAGTGTAACACTTTTCTTAACGCGTTATTTTCAAATGGTTTTCGTATTTTTTTCGCTTATTATTAATTTATCGCTGTGTTTAATATAACATCGCTACAGGTGTGCCCTCATAACCACATTTTCAAAGCTTTGCAATATTACCTAACACTAACTCTTCTTTATTGAAAACGTTTGTTTAATGTAAAATATTTTTTACGCGATTGTAAAACAAAAAATTTATTATTACAGTGTATTATTAACTACAAAATTATTTTAATTTCTCGAAACTTTTATTACTCGCCACATCATCATCGCCGGTTGAAAGCATACTAAAAACTTTTTTCCCTACATTTCAATCATTCATAAATTTTAATCAAATAAAAGTAAACATACACACACATACACAGCGAGAGAGAGAACGAAAAAAATCTATACATTCGCTTCATAAAAGCTACCAACACAGTACTTATTCAAATGTACGTGTCAAATACGTCTGTTTTATTTTAGCTGACAAGCAAAGTGATGCCAAAATACTGTGTATTTTTTATCGTTAACATTTGCGCCGAAAATATTTTTTTTTCATGTACAACTTTGTAATCGGATTATAAAAACTATTTTGCATCGTTTTGCGCCTCTAATTAGTCTGTCAATTACCAGCCACATTATGCTTTTGGTTTATCAACCACTCAGTTCTGGATAATTTAAAGTTGTCTGCGCGGATAAGATTTCAGCGAAGATGTCTATAAGATTCTCCGATTACTTTTAAAACGTGTATTTAATTACAAATTATATATTATCTCCATTCGGCTGTATTCAAACGCTTTGCGAAAGTTTATTAATTTCTTTTGAAAAGGGTTTTACGTATCAAACACTTTCAGTGAGTGAGTGTGTGTGTGTGTGTTAGTAGTTTCCTCTCCGTCAATGCGTATTATTTCAAGCAATGCGATAGTGGATGTGTGCGATCAGTTTTAACTGCGAAAAAGTTTGTTACGAGTAAGTTTTTTATTTTTCATTATTTGATTAAACGAAGAAAATGAATTGTTGCGCAAAATGATTTCGTTTGCTACTTTGTTATTCGCATTCTTTTTCCAGTGTAGACCTAATTTATGTTATTTTGTTGGCATCGCATCGGATCGCATCGGCAAAACTATTTATTTAATTTAAATTATTTGTGAAACGCATTTTTGAATGGAGTTAGAAGAAAAGGATAACATTTATCAGAATAATATCGCTATACTATCGATGTCTCGCATGGATGCGGAAAGCGGACGAATGACTGCGCAATTCAGTCCTCCTCCCTCGCAATTAGCCAACTCTCAGGTCTGTTATCTTTAGCTAATTAGTATATTCGCTAATTTAAACATTTTTCGGATGTTTGTTCGTTATTAATTAGTAACTGTTCTTTAAAAATAAAGTTTCTAAATTTATCTGATTATTGACTTTAGTAGAACTTTTTAACGATAATAAACAATATTTTAATGAATTTTAAGCAAATTAAAATAGTGGATCCTATTTTAATTTTGTATTTTTCTGGTTTACATTTCTTTCATTTTTTCGTCATCAATAAACCACAATTTTGACTAATATCTCACAATTTTTAAGTTACAGATTTTTTAAGTGTTATAATATGTGTTTACTGAATATCTTGTCAAACTATTTTTTTTCGAATTGTGTGTTGGAAATTTTTTTCTAAAGTAAATGACATGTAATATTTCGTTATGCATTATGTAAATTATTAAAGCTAGAAAACATTGTCATAGAAAACAAGCTGAATATGAGTCACATATGATAGATACATATTTTTTAGTTAATACGTCTTCTAAATTTGATGCTCGGAACATATTTCTATTCGGAGCAAAAATAATACCATTAACACCTGTTTTATTATCTGTCATATATTGATTGCTGCGTACGTATTATTGTAAATTCTATTTTTCTTAACCCGTCGTAATGGAAACAGTCTTCGATTTCTTGTAATAGTCATCGAGAATTATATTTCCAGAATATGACGCGTCGAAATCTCGAAATCAACTGTTCTCAGGTAATATTTTGAATCAAATATCGGCTAAACTTTTCCATTGACGTATAAATTTTGGTTTCAAATTTTTTTACTCTTCCCTTCGAATCTCTTAGAGCTAATTAATTAATTGTAAAAAAATTAAAATTTTTCTTTTAATTCTTTTTCAATCGATTGTAAATTAATGAATTTAAAATTTAATTAAAAGATCTTTAGATTAAATTTAGTTAAAAACTTTGTTTTGATGTTTTTAAAAATTCATTTAACGTTACGGAGTTCTGAAATATACGCTTTCATTTAATATAAATTAATTACCATGACTTTAACAAACCCAAATATATATAAGCTCATGTAAAGTGAGTTTATTTTAAGAGATAATTCTTTCTAATATACACTTGTACGGTATATTAACTAATATATTAAGTTTGAATGCTTTAACACTTTTCTGTTTAACTTTCTTTTATGTCTTATTCTTACTCTTTAATTCGAAATAGTTAATAGACAAAAACAAACTTATATTCATTTTTTTGTTAAATAATTTACTGAATATAAGCGCTATGTTTGCTCCCCAAAAAAGTCTGGATACTTTGCTTTTAATTGTTTAAACATCGAATCTATAAAAAAAAATGATCTGAATTTTTAATAATTTTGAGCATTTAATAAAAACAAATTTTTATCTTTTATTTAGTAATATTGAAGCGCATGTTTCAGCAAACGCAAAAATGAATTTGAAAAAACGATTAATACAAGTATTTCTTCTGAAATCTATCCATAAAATTTTTAAATCAAAGTTAAACCCTTATATACGGTTAAAACTCATTATTCAAAACACACAATGTATTAACAAGGTTTGTCTTAACGAAACATATTGAGCGAAGAGAATTGTTTTATAGAGGTTCTATGTTTTTTCTTATTGAGATAATCAGGTCTCAATAGTAAGGCTTTGAGAATTAATCATTACGCAACAAGCAATAAATTTTGTAATTAACTATTTTATCTGTTAATATTTTTGGTTTTATCTGTAGTGATTTAATGAAAATTAATTAATGTTAAGCGCTGTTATTACTGAATGAATTTTATGTGAGTATGATATTTCTAAATATTTACTTTATGGGGAGCCCTGTGTGATGTTTTGTAGAATGTATAACTATGTAGTACATAGTATCTGTGCAAAAGGGTTTTTATGGAGATTATATATTATATCAGAATAATTTTGTCACTCTGTCTGTCTGTTCGTTGTGTATAGCCATCTTTATGGTGGATTGGTTTAACCAAAAGTTTGACCAGTAATTGCATAAATTAGATTAGATTTCAGAGTGCTTTTGTAGTCTGAATTATTTGTTAGTCGGAGTTACCACACATTCTCGTGTAATTACAGGTATACATGTATGTATATATTCGAATGCATAAGAACAGGGATTGTAGATGGTGTGACCGTATAGTGTTGACTCGTATAGTGCTCTATGTGGGGTACATGTATAAGAATGAGATGTGATAGAATGACACATAAAACCAGAGTCTGTTCTTAGGGAATGGATAGGGCAGAATTTTGGGTGCAGAATTTTCGTAACTATACATATGCTAAATACAGTAACTAATACATTCTTGAAAGTGAGGTGAGATGAAAGAGTCTTTCGTGTTATATTTATAATGTTGTCAAATTTTTCTTAACACTTGAAGATTTAATTTGTTTCTTAAAGATTATAAGATTTTGCTATAAAAGTAAAATATAAAAAATAATTAGTCAGTAAAATTAATTATAATGCAATTGATAATGTAAAAACTAATTGCCGTTAATTACGTATATTGCACCACGTTTGTGCTTGCACTGCATTAGATCATTTTATTTTCCAAGTAACCATTGAGAAACTAGCACTGCAAACAACTGAAAAAATTATATTCAATATATGGTCGTGAAATGTATCCGTTACTTAATTAACACTAAAAGATGACTTAATCCGATAGTTTTGTAAATATCATGAACCTCAAGGCAATACAGTATAATTATAATTTTTTATTCAACTTATAATTTGTTTTTCCTTAATATTTTCACCCAAACTTTTGTTGATGCTTTAATCTTTTGTATATCTGTTATGGACCGTTATTTTAACTGAGAATTTTCAATAATAAATCTTTTCAATATTGGAACATGTTTCGATTTTTTAACTATTTTAGCGTAAAATTTTTTGTTTGCTTATAATCATTAGGAAGTAAGATATATGCTAAAATCACTTATTTTTGTGTTCATTCGAACTTATTTTCATATTTCATTTAATTTACTTTATATAATATTTATATTGATAAATTATGATGAATAAGTTTTACTTATTAGTCTAACCAATCGTGAAGACTTTAATTTATTCAGTATTTACTATTACCGGTAGTCATGCGGTATCAGCTCATTAGTCCTGAACTCGAAATCAAAAGTAGTAAAATATTTAGTCAATTTTAATTAAATTTTTGTTATTTTAAATTTATTTTATAAGATAGTAAATTTCCAACTATATGACTTGTCATCATGCTTTTAAATAAAAAATATAGTAATAATAATGTAATTGAAATTTTTTTCCAAAATAATGAAAATACTTTTGATTTACCTAAAGTTTTTGGTAAGATTATTTTATACCTAAGATATATGGAAAAATAAAATCATTAGAATACGTTTATTATATTTCTACTCCAAATTTGCTCAAATTTATCAATAGAGTCGTTAAATTCTGGAAGGAAAAGGAAAATAATTCAAAAATTTTCAGGATTATTTAGGAAAAGCATATTTTTAATCTATAAAATTTTCAATGAATAAATATTTTTCATTACTCGATTCTAAGAAGTTAAATCTCAAGAGATTATATTTTATAATCTTTAAACATGACAAGATATTGGAGTTGCAAATGTTGTTTTGATTAGAATTCTAATAAGTTTTCTTAGAGAAACTAAGCTTTCCAACCAGAGATATTCCCGAAGGGTTTAACCAAACCATAATCCAGGAAAATTATAAATAAAACTTTTTTTAGCTCACCTTGAAAAAGACAGCTATTGTATTTGGGATGTCCGTCCGTCCGTGAAAAGTACCTATGGCTGGTAAAACTTAGTAATACCCAATCATAAGAGTAAATAACAAAGGTATAGACGAAAATTGGTTAGATTTATTAATAAGTATTCATTAATCTAAGAAAAGGGAGCTCTCTAAGAATATTCCATTCTTGTTTAAAGTTATATTCATAAATAACATGAAAACAAAAATTCGAGATTAACTTAGATTCTTAGGATCAACAAAATGCTCATTTTGTGTGATTCTTGCACACATGATATTATGTTATTATAGCATTGTCAGATAAAAAGAATGTAACTGGGTATTCCTGAATTTGAAGACTTTACTTATCAATATTGTTTTAGGATAACAGTTAACATAGATTTCCTAACAAATTGAATATTCATCTCACGATAACTAATTATGCTATTTTTATATATCAATCATTCTTAGTTTTATTTCATATGAATCGTGTTTTTATATTTTTTCATACTTTTAGTTATTAATTGTATTTAATGTAATTAATTACATAATTACAGGGTAGTATTAATAACAACAATAATGATACAGAAGTTAAAAAATGCCCGAACAGAGGATTCTACAACTTAATTATATCTGCAATTATAATAACCTGTTTATGTCTCGTTCTTGGAGTTGTGATCACAGCACTTAAGAATAAAAATTTAAACATATTTTGTAAGTATTTTCAAATATATGCATTTAAAATTAATTTTAACAAAAAACATATAGTAATTTTAGTAATTTTTAATCATGGAAAAAATTAAATATAAACATTAAAATCCTATTTGAACCTGAATTTTGAATATTGAAATCATTAGTTTTCATTGATTAATTGAATTAAATTGACTCCTTGGGTATTGATGGAGAAGAAATTATTTCATTTAGATTTTCACTGCCCCAGATTTAACGGAATTTACGATTATTGCCCCTGAATTTTCCCTCTAAAATATCCTTTGTTATAAAGGTATGTTCCTTTTTAGACCAAATTTAAATAATTTTTTGAGTAAATTAACCACACATTTCGATAACTTTGCTAACACATAAGTTTACTAAATTGAAATTCACTGCGCCTGACCCTCATTTTAGTGTTCAACTTTCTTATTCTCACCTATAGCTAAATTTTAGGTGTTTTTATATTGAATTTAGGATTATTCCAGTAAAATAGCCTAAAATTCAATTAACTTAAGGTTCAGGTTAATTGATTTATTTATGTTATTCATGTTTAACTAAATTTTGATTACATACTGTAATAGCGCCATCATCGTCGTCATTATCATCGCCATCGCCTTTATTTCCGAATAACGCGTCTGAGTTAAAAGCGTTAGAGTCGATCACACTTAACGACATACTAGTTGGACGGTTAACGGCCAAACTATTCAACGGCACATGGATTTCGGACAAAACAATCGCCTTCTACGACGAGTATAGTAACTTATGCTTACTTAATGTGAACACAGATAAAAAGACGATACTAATACCGTATACTAAAATAGTATGGAATATAAATTTTTACAAAAAAAATTATGATTCAGTTTTATCGTAATGTATTTCGTTTTCGATAATAGCTGATAAAGCAGTTACACGGAGACATGCTGTCTAAGAATCACGATTACTTGTTAATTCCGTACGATGTGTCGAAAACGTTTCGCCACTCATCGCTGTCTAAATACAAAATTTATGACATCCTAAATGAGTATTAATGTTTTTTTTGCTCTTATGATTTTTATTAACTTTTTCTCATAATTTTGATATACTTTTTTGGCGTTAGCCAAACAACCAAAAATCAATTTAACAGATAAAAAAAATTTTAAAATTATTTTTCAGTTCCATTAGTTATTTGATGCCAAATTTTACAGTATTTGTGAAAGAAGAGGACGATTATTTAATTCAGTGCGCGGAATGGGGTCCGTATGGCACGCAAATCATTTTCATCTACAGAAACGATATTTATTATAAACCACACATGGGCTCGACTCCAATACAATTAACCACAACAGGAAAGCCTAACGTTATATACAATGGATACGCCGATTGGGTTTACGAGGAAGAGGTGCTCAGCGACGATAAAGCTTTCTGGGTATCATCCGATGGCAAGCATTTAGTTTACGCGATGTTTAACGACACTCTCGTTGACGAGATGTCGTGGAACTATTACGGCGATTATAATAACCTGACGTATGCCAATCAGTATCCGATGACTGTTTCGCTACGCTACCCAAAGCCTGGCCGAAACAATCCAACCGTTAAGTTATTTGTCATTAATTTGGAAGATGTAGACGAGAATATTGTGCACATACCTCTAACTGCGCCAAAGATTATTTTAGAAAAGTACTAACCCTTAATCCTTAACCCATAACCCTTTATGCATAATATTAATTTCTAAATGTTTATAATCACTTTCAAGCGATCATTACGTGTCATCAGTGAAGTGGATCGATAATGAACGCGTTTCAATCACTTGGCTTAATAGGCGTCAAAACTTTTCGTTAATCGATATTTGTGATAAAAAGCATCAGTGGAAGTGCAACACTGTATGCAGTAAATTATTATTATTATTATAAATATTATTCAGATTTATTTTTATGTACTTTTTTTATAAAAAATTAATAACTAGTCATTCTCTATTGGATCGGGTGATAGTTGGGTGGATTTTTTAACCGAACCACTAATATCTGCCGCCAAACTAAACGCGTACTTTTTAAAAGTGCCACAATTAATCAGCGAACAAGCGGGCTATTATAACCATTTAGCTGTGGTTAATATAACGGTAAATTAAAGTTATTTTTAAAATATTTGTTATTCTCAATATTAACCATTTGTCTATTTTTAAGGATAAAAAAATTAAATATTTAACGATCGGTGAATTCGAAGTAATCGAGTTGCTAGCGTTCAATGACGAGGAAAATAAAATGTAAATATACACCAACTGTAAAAATGACGTTTGTTTTACATTAAAAATATTTCAATCACCAGTTATTTTCTCGCAACACTTCCCGATAAGCCCGATGTTCGGCATCTGATGAAGGTTTCGCCGTTTGACCAAAAAACTTTGAATCCGTATTGCTTGACATGCAATCTGGACGATAGCTGTGCGTACAATATTGTTTTCATGAGTACAAACGCGAACTATTTCGCGCTTCAGTGCGAAGGGCCGGGGGTTCCGCGCGTCGAAATCCGGTGGTCGAAGAATAATTCGTTGGTGAATATTTTGGAAACCAACGACAACTTGAAAGCCAAATTGGAGAAAAAAGCGTTGCCTTTCGTGAAGAAATTCAAGATTAAAACGAAAGATAAATACTGTGAGAATTATATTATATTGTAGTAATACCGCAATAAAACATTACATATTTTATTTTTCTATATTTTACGAAATAGACGCGAAAGTGCAACTATTATTACCTCCAAACTTTAATGAAAGCTTAAAATATTCGACCATAATCGAAGTTTATGGCGGACCTGGCAGTCAGTTAGTCACCGATAAGTTTCGCGTCAACCACTGGGGCACGTATTTAGCCTCTAATAAGAGTATTATTTACGCGCGGATAGACGTGAGAGGAAGCGGTAATAGTGGCGGAAGGTATATGCACGAAGTTTACCATAATTTGGGAAACACTGAGATCTATGACGTAATAACTGTGGCGCGGTATGTACTCCTAAATCGGGATTGCAATTAAACATAATTTAAAACATATTTCCTGTGGTTCTATAGGTATTTTCGCGATAACGTGTCGTACATCGACGGCAATGCCATAGCAATATGGGGCTGGAGTTACGGTGGTTACGTAACGCTCATGTCTTTAGCGCTCGATCACTTGGATCCCGCGCTCAAATGCGGTATTGCTGTGGCGCCTGTAACTAATTGGTTGTTATACGGTATAATCAGAGTTTTGTTGAATTTAAATATATTTAACTGACGATTTTTTTCGGCTCAATTGCTAGACTCGATATATGTTGAACGATACATGGGATTACCCGATGACGATCCAAACGCCTACAATCGATCGAATCTTCTCAATAACGCGAAATACCTGAAGGATAAAAAGCTACTTTTGGCTTTCGGAACCGCAGATGGTTTGTGCTCAAAATTATTTGATCCAATGCTGGATATGCTAAAATTATCTTCATTTTTTTTTGCTTTACAAAAATGGCAGACAATGTCCACGCGCAGCATTCCCTACTTTTAATGTCGGCATTAAATGACCAACAAATATATTACGATACGATTGTATTTCCCGATAACGACCATTCGCTGCAGGGATCGACTATTTATTTATACCGAAGAATGACCAAATTTTTGGACCAATGTTTTAATTTATTGTAAATAATTATTTTCTAGCTTTTGTTGGAGATAAACATTCTTTTTCCTCACTTATTTATTATTTATTTTGATTGTAGTAATTTAAAAATCCTTGTATAGAGTATTTAATTCTATTTTTATTTTGACATTTAAGGCAATTTATTTTTTTTTTGTAAACAAACTATATTTATATTTTGTTTCGATACATCCAATTATAATTATTATATTTGAATTCACATTTAACGCATTGAACGCAAATTGTTGTATTATGCCGTATCATATTGTTTTATAGAATGTTTTAATTCAAAATCTTTTTTTTTTGTTATAATAATAATAATAGCTTCTCGTGGAATGATAGTGAGGGAGAAATACGAAAACTAGATATGACGTTTAGATACGATCTTATAGATTACTTTTTTAGAAACTTAATCACACCTGACATAGCCTACCACTCACTATCACTAAGTCATAATAAATGTATAACAATTATTATAGTTTTTCGCCACACCTATAGTCTTGGAATTAATATCTTTAAGCATTCCTCGGGAAACTAAAAATGTTAAAAATTTTTGAACTTAACTATTTATTTTGATAATATGTTGTAATAAATTATTATGAGTTACTTTTAATTATTTTAAGATTAAAAAAATAGTTTATTTTAATTTGAATCAAACGTCATTTAATCTCAATTTACTGTTAAACCCATACCGTATTTATATTTGGCTTAAACACTTAAACTAAAACACTTACGACTTGTATAATGTTCAACATAATAACAATAAATACTTTTAAAAGGTATGCATTTTTTTAAAACTTTTAATGCTGTCCCAAAACTCGCATCTCGTATTAGTTTTGTTTATTGTGGTTATAAAACAAAGTTTTCTAATGAGAATGTGCGCTAAAATATTTTTAGGCACGATATATTGATAATAGAAAGAATAATGCCAGCATTTTTTATTTATTAAATTATCTCATCTTCGACACTATTAAACTTATAAATGTTCTTCATATTCCAAGCCAGTTAGGAATTTAAATGTATTTATCATTATAGCAAAAGTTTTCACAAATTATAATATTCAGAAAAAAGTAAAAGAGAAAGTTGTGCTAAAAGATTGAAAACTTAGTTGCAATTATTATAAAAAATTAATTGAAATAAAATGAAATTAATTTTAAGCAATTTTTTACTGGTGCTGGGTTTGCCACTAATTTTTGCGAACGAAGTAAGTGAATTAAATTACATTATATAATAAAATTTGTATATACCAATCTTACATTCAGAAAACGTTAACCACAAGCGTATATTACGAAGCTCTTTGTCCCGATAGCAGAAACTTTTTTATAAATCAATTTGCTAACAGTTACATAAACGACAAAGTGATCGATAAAATTAACTTAGAACTGATACCATTTGGAAAAGCAATTCTAAATCAGACAACGAATGAATATAACTGCGAGTTTGATGCCAATTGGGAGAGCACTGGTGTTCATTGCAGAGCTAATACACTTCATGTATGCACTGTTTATATCAATGCATTTTTACATTTTATAATTAATTTTAAACGCGATGTTATTTATACATTTTTTTTGGTAATTAACAGTTATGCATAGTTAATCTATATTTCGATGGACAAAGTGATGCGAATAAACAAAAAGTAATACAATTGATTAACTGTACGTTCGCGCCAGCATATTGGCGATCAAATTATAGCGACGCTATCTCCGAATGCCACCAACAACTATATAATACCAATGCGCAACCCATTTTCAACTGCTACGACACTCGAAAGAGGGAATTACTCGACGCAGCAGCGCGCGTAACCGCTCTCCTAAATCCTCTCCTCGATTACGTGCCATGGATTACGTTTAGGTATTTCAAGGAAGAAAGACAAAAGGATTTCGAGCTACACTTTAACGACAGCGTTAACAACGTACTGCCGGGCACTAGAAATGATCCGACTTGCGAATCGAGCTCTAACTTAATCGCTTCTTATTTTTTTGTTACCGTTTTCGCAATTTTTATAACTATTGTAGAAATAATTTTGTAAATAAATTAGACTAATATGCGATTAAAGTGTTTATTTTAATTTCAATGCTAAATACAATACTTGCGCACGCGTTCAGCATTTTGAACTTTTTTCACAGTTATGTTTCACAAACTTTGATTAAATTTTAATTGAATATTAAATATTTTGATAGAATATTTGATTCAGTCATTATGATAAATCGAGGAATCATGCAGCTATCAATTTGGTCTCACTTTTACTCTTACTCACACAAAGTTAATCTTAGTTCAACATATATTTTTAGCATCCATATGATCGATTGAAAAGGTAAACCAGAATATTATAATATATTGCAAAATGGCCTTAAAATTCAATAGAATGATTAATAAAATTTTTATCTAAACAAAACGTTTCGCCGCTCTTCACTGTCTAAATTCAAAATTTATGACATCCTAAATGAGTATTAATATTTTTTGCTCTTATAATTTTTATTAACTTTTTCTCATAATTTTGATATACTTTTTTTTGACTTTAGCCAAACCACCAAAAATCAATTTAACAAATAAAATTTTTTAAAAAATTATTATTTAGTTCCATTAGTGACATTTCCATGATGCCATAATTTTACAGTATTTGTGAAAGAAGAGGACGATTAGTGGGTTCCGTATGACACGCAAATCATTTTCTTCTACAGAAACAATATTTATTATAAACGATCCAACCGTTAAGTTAATTGTCTTTAATTTGGAAGATGTAGACGAAAATATTGTGCAGATACCTCTAACTGAGCCAAAGAGTATTTTAGAAAAGTACTAACCCTTTTGTCCTTAGCCCTTAAATTTTTCTTAACTGGGTAAAGTTAAAGTATAAAAAAATTGTTAACAAAAGTTAAACACAATTCTTAACTTTTGACTTTCGTGCATCAATAATAATAATCATTGCTTCTCGTGGAATGAGTGTGCGTGAAATAGTGAAATACGTAAACTAGATATAACGTTAGATACGATTAGTGATGTACAAAAGTCAAAAGTTAAGAATTTTGTTTAACTCATAACCTTAACTTCTGCTAATTTTTTAATTTTAATTTTGACCTGTTAACAATTTTCTTAACTTTAACTTTAGCAGGTTAAGAAAAATTTAACTCGAGTTAACTCAATAATTTAACTCAAGCTAATTTGGTGGTATTTATCAAATAATTTTAATACTTAATTCTGAATCACATTTTTCATCCAAAAAATACAATCACTTGTTTTTTACAATCAGATAATTTTAAAAGGAAGATCAATTAATTTTTTATTTTTGCTTAACAATCTTGATCATTAATGTTAGACTAAAATGTGAAAATAAATAATTGTATACATATTTCACTCATGTTTGCAATATTTGTAACACAATAAGTTTACGCGATATATATTTTTATTGCGAATAATAATTTAAAGCAAAATTCAATAAAGTATGTCGGATTTCGAGTTAACCGGTTAACTCGCAATTTATTCTTAACCCGTTGATTTAAAAAATTTCTTAAATTTAACTAAAACTCACATCAAAATCTTTAACTTTAACTCTTACCTTTGACCGGTTAACCTGTTAAGTCAAAAGTTAACTGTTAAAATGTGCATCTCTAGATACGATGTATGGAAGACTTTTTTTAGAAATTTAATCACACGCCTAACATAGCCTACCTCTAGAAAGGGATAACTTAGTGATAATAAATGTATGACAAACTATTATATTTTTCCGCCACACCTATAGACACGGAATTAATATCGATAAGGAATCCTCGGGAAACTGCAAATGTTTAAAATTTTTGAACTTAACTATTTGTTTTAATAATATGTTATAATAAATTATTGTGAGTAACTTTTAATTATTTTAAAATTAAAAAAGTTTATTTTAATTTGAATCAAACGTCATTTAATCTCAATTTACTATTAACCCCATACTTATATTTGGCTTAAATAGCTATTCTTTAAAAATGATTGTTAAATGCTGTCTATTGTGTGAACGGCCCACCATTCAAATCTAGCTTTAACATCGCATTAAACAAAAACGCTTACGACTTGTGTGATATTCAACATAATAACAATAAATTCTTTTAAAAGGTAGATGCGTTCGCATCTCATAATAGTTTTCTCCATAGTTTTGTTTATTGAGGTTATAAAACAAAGTTTTCTAATGAGATTGTGCGCTAACCACTAAAATATTTTTAGGCACGATGTGTTGATAATCGAAAGAGTACTGCCAGATATTTTTATTTATTAAATTATCTCATCTTTGACACTATTAAATGTATAAATGTTCTTCATATTCCAAGCAGTTAGGACTGGAAAAGACTTTATTTATCAATTAAGGAAAAGTTTTTATAATTTATTCGAATAAGAGTAAACGAGATAAGTTGAGTTAAAAGTTGGGAAACTTATCAGTTATTATTTAAAAAATTAATTGAATCAAAATGAACTTAATTTTAAGCAATTACTTACTGGTGCTGGGTTTGCCACTAATTTTTGCCAACGAAGTAAGTGAATTAAATTACATTATATAATAAAATTTGTATATACCAATCTTACATTCAGAAAACGTTAACCACAAGCGTATATTACGAATCGCTTTGTCCCGATAGCCGAAACTTTTTTATAAATCAATTGGCAGACAATTACATAAACGACAAAGTGATCGATAAAGTTAATTTAGAACTGATACCATTTGGAAAGGCTATTCTAAATCAGACAACGAACGACTATAACTGCCAGTTTGATGCGAACTGGGAGAGCACTGGTGTTCATTGCAGGGCTAATACACTTCATGTAAGCACTGTTTATATCAATACGTTTTACAGGAGATTTGATTTCAAACGTCATGTTAATTACAATTATTTTTTTCGTAATAAAAAGTTATGCATAATTAATCTATATTTCGATGGCCAAAGCGATGCGAATAAACAGAGAGCAATGCAATTAATCAATTGTTCGTTCACACCAACATATTGGCGATCAAATTATAGCGACGCTATCTCCGAATGCCACCAACAACTATATAATACAACTGCACAACCAATATTCAACTGCTACGACACTCGAAAGAGGGAATTACTGGACGCAGCAGCGCGCGTAACCGCTCTCCTAAATCCTCTTCTCGATTATGTGCCATGGATTACGTTTAGGTATTTCAAGGACGAAAGGCAAAAGGATTTCGAGCTACACTTTAACGACAGCGTTAACAACGTATTGCCGGGCACTAGAAGTGAACCGTCTTGCGAATCGAGCGGTAACTTAATCGCTTCTTATTTGTTTGTAACCGTTTTCGCAACTTTTATAACTTTTGTAGAAAAAATTTTGTAAATAAATTAGACTAATATGCGATTAAAGTGTCATATTTTAATTTTAATGCTATATACAGTACTTGCGCACGCGTTCAGTGTTTTGAACTTTTTTTCGCTGTTTTCGTTTCAAAAAACTTTGATCTCATTTTAATTGAATGTAGAATAATTGATTCAGTCATTATGATAAATGGAAGAGTCATTCAGCCATCAATTTGGTCTCACTTTTACTCTTACTCATACAACGTTACTCTTAGTTCAACATATATTTTTAGCAGCCATACAATCGATTGAAAATGGAATGGAGAAATCTATTGCGAAACACATATTTAAGTAATTCATATTGAAGTAAAACTTCGAAATATAAATCATCGCCGAATAAACGTGTTTTAAAAAATGTTACTAATGCTAGTTAAAACTCATATATTATACTTTATTATTGAAATTGATGCAAAAAATCTATTAAAAATTTAATGTTTCACGAAAAGCGTATTTAATTTAAACCATAAAATTATATTATTAAGCAAAATTGGCCAGAAAATACAATAGAATGGTTAATAAAAGTATAAGGGATCAGAGACAGACGGACATAGTTTTATGCCATAGCATTCGCCTGCTAAGCTTGCGCTCTGCCAACGATCACTGAACGGCTTGGACAGACTATTCCTCATTTCCCTCAATGTATTATGCGGAAACTTCGCTTATATATATGGTTTCAAAATCGCAAATGCAATTACAGTTTATAACTGTATTATATTTCAATAAAATAGTATAAAGTTAATAAAATTTTCAATTTAGTGAACTATTAACACATAATCGAATTTACTTTAAATAATTATGAATACAAATATGTATTGATAGAATTATTTATTGATATAATCTAAATATATATTACAAATTAAGCGTTTATGCATTGATAAGCATAACATTTGAAATAGAATCAACAGAATTTCAAAGTTGGTTGTTATCAATGACATGTTGTATTTTTATGTAAATTTATTACTGTCGGATAATTTATAATTAAACGGATGGTGGCATCTCAAAAGTAATCGTTTTTGAATGACAATGTCCCAAAAACATAAAAATAATTAAAAAATATTTTATTTTTTTAAGCGCAAAATATTTATTTATATTGATTTATAAAGTCTACAAAATAACTTATTTTTAATAATAGTATCCACAAAATATTTCTCAGAGCATTCTCACTAATCGATAAAAAAATTATTATATTTAATCAAAAAACTTACTTTTTTTCTTCTGTATCACAACATTTATAATTACAATTTCGTAATTTTTTGAGAGAAGTTTCGAAGGCTTAAAATCTAAAACATAGCAAAGTCCCGCATTATATTTTTGTAAATAAGATTTTAAATTTATTGACAAGTTTTAGCCCGAAATCGCGTAATTTGAAACTCTCTCCCAAACGACAATACATGCACAGTCCGACAAAATAGTCAAACAGGTCAACTATTTTGAATTTTTGATAATTTTAATACTCGACAGTTTAACGTATAAGTTGCGCAACGTTTCGACACTTCTAGTCATCATCAGGCGATTTATGAAGATTTAAAAAATTATTAATAATTAAAAAAATTAAAAATTTTTGTGCAGTTTAGTTGTGATTTAAAAAGTTCCTTAATTTTTAATTTTTTTAATTATTAATAATTTTTTAAATCTTCATAAATCGCCTGATGATGACTAGATGTGTCTAGTCGAAACGTTGCGCAACTTATACGTTAAACTGTATAGTATAAAAATTATCAAAAATTCAAAATAAAATTTTCCGACAGTATAATCTCGATTATTAAATAAGTCAACTAAGTTTTACGACATAGATATGCTTTAAGACTGTCCAAGAAAAGTTAGTTTACAACTTTTTGTCTGTTGAAAAAGAAGTGCTGAAAATTTTAAGCCTTCAAAACCTCTCAAAAAATTACGAAATTATAATTATAAATGTTGTGATACAGAAGAAAAAAAGTAAGTTTTTTGATTATGTGTCCAAACAACAACGAAAGCATAAACTCAATTATTATATTTAATTTTCCATGCTTTAGCTATAAAAAGAAATACCAGAACATCCTATTTAGATAAGATATGTGGAGATTAGATTAGATATGTGGAGACAAATATTTCCTTATTTCATTGAGAATATGTTTTTTAAAAACTAGTTTATTGCGTTTATTCAGTAAAATTTTTAAGAAAAAAATGCGATATTTACTTAAAATTCTCTTTATTCCATCAGAAGGTGTTGGGCACGTGAATGCATGTATTGGATTAGCGGAACAACTTTTTAAAAGAGGACATCGCATTATTTTCGCGATATATCCGTCGTGGAATGGAAAACTCGTCAAGTATGGGTTCGAAGAAGTTTTGTGCGCATATAATGATCCCAATCCAACAGATAATGCCGATCTATGGAATATACCAAATCATAGCAAATCATTTTTGATTCCAGCTTCACCTGAAGATCGTTTAAAACCAAGAAATGGATTGTTTTTGACTCTCATGAAAAAATTGAAAAATCTCGATACTATTTATGGTGTTTGTATTGAAAAAACTAAACCTGATTTAATAATAATTGATCAATTAATAACAATTCCATCTGTGGTTAACTGTAGTATACCATGGGTTTTATTAACCAGTCCGAACCCGTTATTTATAATTGAAGACGAAAGCACACCGCCTTTTACATCTGGTAAAACAAAATAATTAAAAACTTTTTTTAATTAAAATTTTTTAGGTTTATCGTGTTATGACCAAAAAGATAAGTGGATTAAGTATATTGAGATATATAATGAAAGAATGAAAGAAGCATTGGATGAATGCAATTCTTGGATTGTATCAAAAGGGTGTCAACCGTTGAAAACGCGACAACTTATAAATCCATCGCCATATCTAAATATCTATCTGTTTCCTAAAGAAATAGATTACACAGATTTAAGACCGATTCCGCCGAAATGGCTTCAAATTGATTGCGTTCAAAGAAGCTT
>JAQIXJ010001168.1:0-22849 GCA_034700185.1 Phthiracarus laevigatus
AACATTAAAAAAAATTTTTCTCCCATAGAGATGTCATTTTCCATTTTTTAGGTAGGGGGTCAACTTTTTGAGAATTCATGGGGGGGGGGGTAACCCCCCTCCAGCCCCCTCTGGGTCACCCTGCTTTATAGAATTTTTAAATAATAATCAATTTTTTTTGCTACAGTATATTATTACGCAATCTGTGAGTTTATATTTATATTTATTAATTTACATTAATTAGAGTTAAACGGTTTATACCGGTGTTAAAACTGTTCAAACATTATTAAACACAATACACAATCTAATATTAATCAAGCAATGCGTTAGTTTAAAAATGCGCTGGCCTTAAGGATTTGGCGTTAACTTAAGCCATCCCTTTAAGATATAATAAGCATACACTCGTGAGTTAAATTGAGTATCAAAAATAAAAAATTGGAGCACTTAATTGGCAAACTTGAATTTTCTGTTCAAGAACTACTCTTTAAAATAGTAATTTTTCCCTATATATGTATATATATATATATTAAGCATAATATTTAAAGTTAATCGTTATACTTATTAACCTTTATATCATTTGCATTTATTGCTATTTTTGTATTCAAAGATTGCGTTTCTGACCAAAAATTTTTTTATATTCCTTTCGATGTCTCTCTAAGTAGTATTGATTGCAGTGCAAGTTATTTAGAGTTATGTATTTTCCGAAAGAAAGTAAGGCATTGCTTTTGGCAAATTGTGTACACTTTCAGTCAAAATTTGATAAATAAAACTTTTATTTTTAGGAAAAAGCAGTTAATTATATTTTCTTTATTATTTTAATTGAATGTTTAGAGGCAATAATCGCCCAAAAATATCAAATTGGAATATATTGAATTATTATTAGTATTATTATCGTATCACACTATTATTGAAAATATACTAATTAAAGCCACTAGAAATACTGTATATTTCTAGTTATGAAAAAAGTTGATTTAAAAGTTTATTACAGTATTAACCTAAAGGTTACGAAAATGCACAAAATTTAACGATTATCTACTTTATAAAATAAAAAATTTTAAGAAATCATTATTTAAAAATTTATCTATTCATTAAATAAAATCATTTTATTTTATCAAGTTTAAGTTTAAACGAGTTTCAAAATTTAGTTTTCAAAATTCTTATTTTTAATGCTAGTTTTAACTATAATGTATTTGAGAACTTTATCTCAAAATGTTTTTAGCATTAAAGTGTGCGATACAGTATGCTCGAGCATTCGTTAGTATTAGGTTTTATTCATTGCTGTAAAAATAATGTAATTATACACCTAATTATAAAATTTAAGTGAAAAGTGGAAGATTAATAAAATTTATAATGTGATCATACGTTAAACAATTTATTTTTTGCTAGAAGGCGTTTGAGGTGTAAGCACTTACCGGTAAACTTTTACTGTATATAGGATTTAACTTGCTTTATCTAAATGTTTAAAATTATTTTATCTACAGTTAACTGTGAGCGTTATGGATATTAAAAGTCATTTAATATAGGAAAAAAGGTTAACATTTTATTTCAATGACTGGAACCATCCTGGAGCTCACCGTTAGACGCCTGATTCTTATTAGTTAAAAAAATTTCAATTTCTTTTTAGTGAAGTCCTGTTGAGTTGTGCCTTTAAATTGTACGGAATTTTTTAATTGTTTTGCTAATAATTAAATTTAAAAAAATTAAAAACTCAGCATAAATCGCCTGATGACGACTAGAAGAAGTACTCGTCGATTTGATGTGCAATTAAAACGTAATACTGTCGCACATTATAATAAACAAGAACGACACATTCATAGAGAGCTCACTTTTTCGAAAGTTAAGGTTTACTTATGTAAAAAACTTAATAGTTAAATCAAGTGGAATAAGTCAATTAATATAAGAGTGAGAACATACAGACGGACATGGTCAAATTCATAAGCTCTCCTTTTTCTAAAAAAAGTGAGCTAAAAAATTTATAAAAAATAAAATTATTAAATAATTTTTTTAACTTTTAACCTTTTTTAAAATTTTAACCTCATATATTCTGCTATATTTCCAAGTAAACATTTTAATTAAGTAAGATAAAAAATCGTATAAAACAAGATCCATACGGTTATAATATCTGACTTTGTAATGCAAATTTTAGTTAATACAGTATATGGTAGCTCGCTTTCTTCGTTCGCTCCCAACCATACTCATGTATCAGGGTGTCCCAGGGTACCCCTAAAAATTCTTAAAAAGTCGACCCCCTACCTAATGAAATGAAAATGAACAATTCAATATATTTTTGGCCGATGGAAGAAAAATTTTCGTTTAAATCCAAATAGTTTGACCCCCTTAAAATTTTTAAAAGTCCGAAAGTAACCCGCCAGGCCGACACACTCTGGGACATCCTGCTCCAGTATACTTTAGCATATTTAATAATATCTAACGTAAGTTATATATAAAAATTTAGTTTATTTTGGATATGCCACAAAAAACGTAAAATTGCGATGTGATCTATTACCGTATTTGGCTATTTTTGCCCTAATTGTTACTATAAAAAGGGAAGCTGCCTTCAAAAATTATGACCTATTTTTCCGATTTCGGGCATTTTCGACCTTTCTTTGACCCCATTTTGATTATTATGATAGTAAAAATTCTTAAAAAATTAAATAAAAAATCGGTGAAAATCCCTTTATTAATATAAGAAAACAAGATCTAAAGGAAATAACAGACAAAAAGTGACAGACAGATCCAAATCCATATATCTGCTTCTGTAGAGTCAGATAAAAAATAAAACCAAATAAACTAATAACTAACCATTGAAAAACTTGTTTTGTATGCATAATAAATTTGGAATAAAATGTATCTCAAATTTTTTTAATGCCATTCACACACTTTAAATGCGATACGTGACAATAATTCATAAAATTTATCGTTTTTTATTCTCGTATTTTTTCATTTGAATTCTTTCTATTTACGTACTCCGTCTCCTCAAATTAACAATAAAAAACAAGTCTACTTTTGAAATACAGCTCAAAGGTATAAAAAAACAGGGGTTACTCTAGTTTGAGCATATTTTCATTTTTTTTTGTTTTTTTTTGTAAAAAAACAAAAACAAAATACTAAAATTTCTTCATAAAGAAAGTATAAAAATGTAAAGCTATATTTAATAATTGTATTTATCTTTACTGTATTATAATCCCAACAAATATTTGCAAAAATAGTCGTAAAATTTATCTAATTTAATATTTTTGAGTTAAATTTATATTTAAATTTTTTTAAAATACTGTAATCTTGTTATTTTAAATAACATTAAATTTAAATTGTAAAAAAACTATAGCGCAAAAAAAGAAGAGTTTACGCTAATTATTTGACCAGTTTTTTAATTTTAACTGTTCTACCTTTAAATTTAATTATTCTACTGACTATATTTAAATTTTTATTGATTTTATCTTCTAACGAATTTGATCACCAATTAAAAAAACGCTTCTATCGTTACACTTACAATGTTTTATTTGGATTAACTGTAAGAAAAAAAATCGCTAATAAGAAAGTTTGAGCATTTTATTATTATTGAGCCTAATAAACGAAAGTTAGTTATATATTTAAATTACTACATAAAGTACTATTTACACGTGTTAATGTGTATTAGTTCTACAAACTAATCAATAGCTAAAATAACAAAATATCTGTAAATCTATTTTATTTTTAGAAAGTACTTATTATTAGCCTGGATTAGAAGAAACAAAAAGAAAAGTCTTACAATTAGCTGCATAGTATAAAATAAACTTACGAAAAAACGTGAATTCTTTTCTTTATCTTATTTAATAACTTTTTTTCTACTAACGAGTAAATTCCATTTTAAAAATAAAAACCTAAACTTTTTGCAATTTTAAATTTATAAGTTTTTGCTTAATAAACATAATTTGCGCTTTTATTTAAATGAGAAGTTTAAAATAATCTTTTGATAATTTATTATAGTATGAGTTATTTTTAGTTTAGGTTTGCTCGAAATGAAGTTAAAGAACAAATAATTTATCTCATCGATTAAATTGGTCCAATTATAGGAACTATTTAAAAATTATTAATTAACTCAAACTGAACTTTAATTTCTTTCGTTTAAAATCGGAGTTGAATAATATATGGATTTTGTTACCAAATTCTGACCATTTTTTATTGTTTAATTGTCTTAAAATGTTTTTTCTAAAGTTTAAATAAGAGATTGTAGCGAGATTTGTAAAAGTTTTTAAGGTTTACCACATGTTAAAATTAGCGCATAACCTATATTGTAATCCTTTATTTTCGGCTCACAATCATCTTATCATTTTTATGATTACGTTGAAATTTGTATTAGTGTTATTGTATGCAAATAATATATATTTCCATTCGATGTCATGTGCATTGTAAATCACAGTACAACTAAATTTACTAAAATTATAATATTAACAGTGGCACACAGAGCTCGAGTGCTAACGCGTGACATTGAGCACAAACAAACTTATTCAATTCAAATAAAACGCGATCGAAATGGTCATAATGTCTGACTTTGCAATGTAAATTTTCGTTAGTATATGATCGCTCGATTACTTCGTTGGTTCCAATTATTACTTCGCTTAATTATTATATATTATTTTTATTAATGTTATGTTTTTTGCTGTTAAGTTCTGTAGCTTCCGACTAGAACTCTAGCTATTTTTACATGATTTTATTCATTATTGCCCTAATTATTCCTATGAAAACGGAAGCTCAAAACAGATTTTTTGCTAATTTAACTAGAAAGAAGATCTCCCAACTTCCATGGGGCCGATCCCCTATGGAAGTTGGGAGATCCTCTTTCCAAAATTACTACTATAAAAACTGGAGCTTTAACCAAAATTTTGACTATTTCCAACCAGATTTTTGGCTTTTTATAACATTATGGTCCTGTTATACCCCTTTATTAATATAAAAATGAAAGTTCCCAACTGATTATTTTGATATTTTTACACGAATTTAACCGTTTTTGACCTTTTTTTTTGTTTTTTACCATTATTGTTCTATTGAATCTCTTATAAACATAAAAACGGGAAATCCCGAGTCCAAAATATAAAAATAAGAATTTTCAAAACTAAATTAAACTTAACTAAAGCGGCCGAACCTGAAAAATAATTTTAAAACTAACCGAATTCGAACCGAACATGACTATATCGGATCCTACTCTTCCATTCCTGATCTTTTCCACCAATTTCGTACCCTACCATCCCCAGGGGAGCAATTTATAAAGGTTTTCACAAAAAGACAAACAAACAAACACACAAATTTTTATATTTATACAGTATATTGTGAATTACTGCATTAAAATATCAGCTACAACATACATATTCTGTAGTACAGAATAGCGAAATTAATACAGTAATATGCGCTTAGATTATAGATATTGTCAGTATAAATATGTTTGACTGTAAACTATAAGTGCAATATAGTCTAGTTATGGCTGTCGTCCATAACGACGAAGAGTTGTCTGCATTGGTATATAACAGAATATTTATTTGAAATTGATTTATGATTAATTAAACGATTTTATGTGTTTAGCAACAAGAGTTTGAATGGCTAATCAACGAAGAAGTGAACGTCATATTAAATCAATTGCATAATATAATAGTGGTTTGTATATTCATATATCATTACGCAATTCACTTAAAACGCCCACAAATCATCACTAATTAACTGACAATTGATGATTGTTTCATACTATGGTAGGAATGTTGCCGAAGATTCCCCGTACATATACCTGGCTTGGAATCATTGGTCAAATCGGAGAAGTATCAGTTAACGCATTCGAGTGCACAACAAACCGATGGAAATCAAATCAAAATATTGGCAACGCTTTGCGGCGATAATATTAGTTATGCGGTAATTATATCCACAGTAACCGTTTTGCTATCCTTTTATTTCAATTGATTTTTGTTTTCATTTCAACTTTTAAGGACATTAATCTTCGTCTGCACAAACATTCAGTGCCCAATCAGAGAACTATTGTTCAAAATGATTGTCAATGGAAATTGCATCAAGTATTTTAAATTAATATCATTAATATAATCGGGAAAATTTTCATTTTTGATATAAGAGGGAGAAAATTTGTGTGAAAGTTTTTTTTAGAAAGTTTCTCCAAATGGAAACCATAAAATTATATGTTTTATAAGTTTATAGAAGTTATTTATGGAAATGTCATTAATTTCAATGGGAATTTCATTATCCTATATCCTTTCATTAAAATTATCCATATAAAATATGTAGGCTTATTGAAAATCTGTATTAAAAAGTTTACAAAATAATTTCTTTGTTGGGGAATATTTCTTTTTTTTGAAAAATTTCTCAGAAACTTCCTACAGAAACTTTCTCGTTCCCAACTATGATCATATTTTTTAATAAAGCTGATAATTTGCAGATTCAAGACGCTTCCAATCACTTGATGGCAGCTTTGTGTCTGCTTTCAACGCCTCCTTTGAGATATAAAGAGGACGACAATAAATTTGATTTCAAAACTGCCGAAGAAGTTATTGAAGTATAAACATTTTTATATCAAACTAATAAATTTTTACTTATTATTTTTCTTTCAGATGATAAATAATGTAATGAGTTGTTTACAAAGAGGAAGAAACAGTTTAATTGTTCCAAAAAAGCGGACAATTGAAGAATTACAGAATAGTCGAAATATGGTATAATTTGATTGAAAATATTGTTTAACTAATCAATAAAAAATTTATTGTTTGAATAGAAATCTCTTCAGCCAACTTTGCCTAATGATCTCGCTATTAGTTTTTATATACAATCTCATAAACTTGTGTGCGCTGTCTATCACATGCATAAGGATCACACTGGACATCTCAAGTTCGATATCTTTCAAGTACAGTAAAATTTTACTTTCATTCTTATTTTTTCACGTTAAAAGTTTTTTTGTTATACATTACAAAATAAATTTAAAGGGTTATTTAAAACTTTATGAAAACTTAGATTAAAATAAATATTACTTATGATTTCAAGATAGCTTAAAATTTTCAGTTCCTAAACAAAAGTTATTTCTACCGTAAGCTCACATTAATTATTGTCATTTAACGTATAGGCAGATACATCAGTGCCATGGCTTAGCGAAGCGCTTGTGTTGTTCACTGTAAGCCTTCAATTCTGTCAACAACTAAAAGATAAGGTGTCGGTGTTCACGCAATATAAAGACATGCAGAAAATATAGTGTGATAAATACGGGGAATAAAGAAATAAATACTAACTACCGAGTAGTAGCTATATTTGCCAAATTATAGGCACATTATCTCACAATAATACGCCTCATTATAAGTTAGTTAACTTAAATAAACTCGAAATAAAACTTTACAGACAATAAATTCAATAAAAAGGCTCACTTATAATCTAAACTAAAAATATGATTAGTTGGCACTAATTGTGTTCACTATTTGCCCTTAAATTTTTAGCAATAAAATAACTTATTTGTACTGATCTTTACATAGACTTTTATTTATAGTATTTCAAAGCATTGTATAAACATTTTTAAGCCTCGATTATTGATATATAACGATATACCTTATATTACTAAAAACAATAAATAAATACAATTTAGAGTACAATTGAAATTCATAATACCGTAATTGTTCCTTTATGTAGACTTAAATATTGTTTTATAAAATAGATTTTGATATTGTAATAACTTATAAATTATATAGTATTATGATTTAATATATCTAACCTAAGCCTAGTCCTAGTATTATAAAATCTAATCTAGTATTTCATTGATATCTCATAATTTAAATATACAAACATTGAAATAATTTGTTTAATGTAATCGCTAATAAAAATAAACACCGCTTTATTGTAAATGTTTCTAATTATATTTATTTTTGCTAATAAACACGTAATGAGTTATTTACATAAAGTGATAATTCGTTTTCAGAATTGTAAACTTAATTAAAAATGCAAAGTCGCAGAAGATTAGTATTACTGCACAAATTTGCGACACAAACCAAAGTTAAAAATTAAATTAAATTTAATCCGTTCGCTAAAATGTAGGACACTTTATTTACCACAACATAAATCCACAAATTATTTACAAGCATCGGAGCATTTAATTCAAAAAAATTCAAACGCTTTCCTTCTTTTCTGTTTAAGCATTGAATTATCATTTAAAGATATTTTCTCCGCGTTTCTCTTATTATCACTAACATTACAATCCTTACGTAGAAGTGGTGTTGAAGGTGATGGAGAGGGGGTACGACTTGGCGTCCGAGGACTACTTCTCGCCGGCGAATAACTGGCTAGAAGTGTTTGATCACTATTTTTATGTAAACCTAGTTTAATGGTAGCCAACTTTTGCGCTGCCGGTGACATACTATTTAAACGTTCGAGCGGTGTTTTTGGTGAACCAAACGACGGCGAAGACACCGAAAGCGATGATTGGACTTTTTCAATAGCGTTTTTCTTTTTATCCCTGTGATGTTTAGCCGCTTTGTTCGCTAACGATAGACCAATTTTGTCTCTCTGCGGTATATCAGGGATTTTAAACTGGGAACTGCTTGGTGTAACGCTGGGATGTATAGGAGTGTCACTTCCATCGAGACTGAATGGCGTGCCTTCAATCTCACCCCATGTCATAAACGGTGACTCTGACACACCCGGATGTGGAGACGGAGTCATCTCAACTAACTTGAAGCCATTTATTTGTGGCGTATCTTTTGGCACTAACTCTTTGCCATCGATACCAATTTTCCCCTCCTTTTGTTTAGCCTGCAATTGTGCGGCCGAAGCGATCGCCCTTTTGTTTAAATTTTCGTTGAATGGCATTACTTTGAATCGAGTGTTTTCGTGAACCACTTCTTGTTGTTTGACGTTTTTCATGATCTCATCGGCGGAAAACGGAGCACCATCTGGATTACACATTACCGAGTTTTGGTTCGTATATTTCCACGTTATCACACCAGACGATGGCTTTTCGCAATCGATTGCCTGTTTTTCTATTGATGGCAATGCCAGCAACTCATTCACCGTTTTATTATGTTCGCTCGCATCCAAGTATAGCCACGGATACTTAATCTCATGCTTTCGCATCTCTTCTTCGTGCAACTGTTCAAACGAAGCATTATCTTCGGACGTATACTTATTGAGAAACTGATCCAAACGCATATCTTTGGATGTTTCGCCGTCGCAGCAATCGGTTTGGTTATCTTTAAACTCATCCGAATTGTTATTTATTTTCGATTCATTAGAAAACTGTTTGTTAGTCAGATTATCATCGGTTCTTAGCGGTGTCTCAAACGTTGACGGTGTGTTCAGTTCGTTGGAAAACACTAATGAACTGTTTGGTCGATTTGTAGCACGAAATTTATTTTCCAGAAATTTGATGGCAACGAAATCATTGGTTTCGACTGCATTTCGATAATCTATCTGCGCTTTCAGTTTCGCCAAATCGGGGAAAAAGTCGCGTTCAATGATTCGGTCGATTGTGTCAACATATTTCTCTTCGTCCAACACTTTGCGCGATTTTTTTACGCCTTTTGTTCGTAAAGAATCGATTACTTCAATGGTTAAATCGCGACAATCGCACTGTTGTTGTTGTTGTTGTTGTTGCTCCAAATGTTTATTAACACTCATTATTGTGGATTAATGTTTAGTAAATAATATCATATCTATAGTTATGCTCTATTACTGCACATCAAAGCGTCGTAATATTTACGTTTGTGTTGCGTTAAGCGTTCAAAGCATTATATTTATACATTCATGTGCTTAAAAATCTTGTTAATGTCCTACTTTATCAAACATAAATCATTACGAATTTCACTATTGTTTATATTCGATTGTACACATTAATAAAGTACCAAATGTTCGTTTGCACATACAATGATAAATGTATTAGCGTTTGGTTACATAATGGTTTGATATTCACATTGAATTTAACGTTAAAGTTGTTGATTTATATTTTTGATTGCCATCATTATCTGTTTAAGGCTTCATATTTTGTTGAGCTTAGATTTATAGATTTATAACAATATATAGAATCGATGGTCTATATTCAATAATGACAAATATGAATGTGAATGCTTCAGAACAACCACAACCATCACCACAATCGCAAACAGTTGGTAAACGTTTGCGAGTTCGCCGTCAGAACCATTCGAGCGAAATGATTGCTGCGCTTTACGCGTGTTTGAGAGACGAATGTTTTACCGACGCGTGTCTTCTGTGCGAAGAACAAACCATTAAAGTGCATCGAATTATTTTATCGCTATTTTCCCAGTTCTTTAAGCGTACATTTCAATCGCTTCAGTCAACAAATATGTGTAACTCTCCTGTTGTTGTTGTTATCAAAAATTTGCCATTTATTGATCTGAAAGCTATAATCGAGTTTATATATAACGGCGAAGTGTCGATACCGAAGGATCAGTTAAATTCATTAATGAAAAGTGCGGCGAATTTGGAAGTGGAGGGATTAAAGTCAGACAATTGTTTGCTTCCGCCATCGGTGTCATCCATTAATAGCGCGCAGTTAACTATTCCTGACACTAGCAATGGGTTTATACCCGTTCCGTTGTCCCAACCATCGGTACAAACCATATTACCCGAAAAACAAGGCAAGAAAAGACTTCGATTATCGACACCGAACAGCAACATTGAAACGCCAAAATTGCCTTCAAATGCGTATAAAATTGATAATCGCGTATTTAATAAACAACCGGTGTTCCTTCATCTGCTCCAAAGTCCCCAATCTTCTCAAAAAAAACCTAAAACTGATCAAAATTTACATAAAAACAAAGTAATTATTTTGAAAAATGCGAATTCCCCAAAGAAAGTAAATCCATTTGCAATGAAAACGGCCGCCAATAATCTATCAGAGAATAAAATTATCGCAGAAACAGTATCGCAGCCACAAACGGCTTCAGTTTCAGTTTCGGCAAACGAAAAGAATAATGAACTCGGGTCTACTAATACTACTGCAGCGTTGTTGACATCACCTCCACATACACCCACAGTTGACAATTCAGTTGCATTATCGAAACTTTACGAATTATCTAATGATAAAGACAGAAAAGAATTTCTTGACAAATTAATTAAGTTTTATAATGAATCTGGAAATCCAATAACGCATTGTCCAACGATAAACAAATTGCCCGTTGATTTGTATAAGCTTTACTTAGCTGTTAAAGACAGGGGTGGCTTCGAAAATGTAATTGCAAAACAGTTGTGGATCGATTGCACGTACAGTTGCAATATTCCGTCGACCTCTGCTGCCGCGTGTGCCATACAAATTCATTACCAAAACCACTTATTACCATTTGAATTGCGTTTCAATGAAGATAAGACTCAGAAATCTAATATCAATCTAGTAAATAAAAAAACCGAAGAAAATAAGGAGACGATAGTTGTTGTTAATAACCCAAAAACTGAGGTTGTTATCCCAAAAATTAAAGAGAGTGAGTCTAATAACGGGAAAACTGCTAACGTTAGCGCAAGTAATGCTAAGTCGGCGGATAATGTTTCAAAAGAAAAATGTTCGAAACAAAACTCGAGTAAGATCGAAGAAATATGGATCGACGACGACAATGAGGGCGAACCGAGTATTAAAGCGTCACCGATCTCGCAAAAACAGTCCACTCCAACCAAAACTTACAGTAAATTGAGTGGAGAGGATAAAGAAATTATAAACGTTAGCGATATCTCGCCGCCACGTTCTAAACCGTCGACTTCTCAAATGGCAGCAAAAATCGTGACTCCCGTAAAAACGTGTAGTTTGTGTTATAAGTCTTTTCCAACCGAAATACTTCTCAAAGAACACAAAGCTAATGAACATAAATCAATCACAAAGTGTGGATATTGTGGTAAAGAATTTGCGAATCATACTCTGCTACACGTTCATGTTAGAAATGATAATTGTTTGCTAACTAAAAATATGAATAACTAATTTAGGCCAGTATTATCACGTTATTTCGAAAACCATCGCTACATATTTATTACAGCTAAGTAAATGTGCTATAATCTATTTGGTTATTATTTTGTATCATATATCGTACCCCATATAAGCGAAAGCATTAATCCTTTTCAAATTGACAACAATTTTATTAAATACACATAAAAAACTACTTTTGAACTTCATTATAATATTGGTAAATAAAATGGTTTATAATAATGTTCTAATACTTTAGATTGAATTATATAAAAACGATTTGTTAATAAATAAATATTGCTATTATCACCGCCTCGATTCACTAATTCGACGCCATTCTTGTAATGCTATTCTAAGAAGCGACAGCAAAGCTAATAAATCAGCGATCATAACCATATAGAAAACGTTAGCCCAACCGCTTTCTGATACAAGACCAGCAAGAAAAGGTCCGATTGCTGCTCCTGTTAGATAAATTCATAATTAATTCTAAGCACCTAATTATTAAAGCAATATTAACGTTAGATACCTATGGAACCTGTGCCATCAATGATAGCAGTGACTGTCGCCAATGCATTACTATTTGTTACTTTTGTTCCTAATTCGGCCGATACTGCTGTAGTAATGAGACCATATGGACCATTAACGAATGAACCTGTTATTAGTTGAAGTATAATGTTGAGCGTGTTTGATGTGCTTCCATAAACTTGGTATAAGTATAGCTGATAGAAACAAATATAAATGTTAACAAACAAAGTTCATTCCACTATTAACATAAATTACCGATGGAATAGCGAATGATAACATAATGATACAAATGATAGCACTCGCACCAGTTTTGTCCACTAAATATCCTGTCAAATTTTTAAGCATAATTCAAATAATTTTGTTTTATTAAAAATAATGCGTGGATAAAATATGATATGTTTCATACCGGCCACTATGACACCAATAATGCCTCCGAGATCGAATGGTGTCGATAAATACGCCGAATCAGAAGACGAGGAATCGGCTGTAAATTACGGTATTTTAATCATAATTAAATAATATTGCACGCTATAATAATCAAATTAGTTTATGTGAAAATGGTAAGGATAACTCAAAACCTAACGTTTAATTCTAGTTCTGTATCTAAAATAAAGTTTCGCGTGTTAGACATTAAATACGGTATTTCCATATTAGTAATGCATTTAAATTGGGATAACTTGGCAGTGGGATGGGATTTCCAATTTAATATTAGATACTAAATTTTTAATTTCAATTTTACTAGAATAAACTTATATTTACTTGAATCGTTAATATATTTCGGCAACCAATACAGAAATGTGTAGCTGACAAGTTTGGCAAAAAATAAACACATCGAAAATTCTATCACACCCTAAATAAATGTATAAAATAATTTTAATTATTTATTCAACAAAAATGTTTGCATAGAATTGAGTCGATATTATGGTATAATAAGGGATTATTACAGTTTATGTTCACATTAAGCTAATATTTGCGGTATTAGCCTATAGACAACATTAAACTTTAAGTCAATAATTAATTTTATAAATGTTTTACACATTTACTATTTAAGCATTGCTTTGTAGATAATATCATTAATTATTGTATTAAACGTGAACGCAAACACTGTATTTTAATATTAAAATATGTAACAACTTACGAGTCAATTTTCAATACAGTTTTAAGAGTGATTGCGTTAGTGATGGGATCGGCACTTATTACTAATTACAGTATTGTTAAATAAAACACTCACTGGAATCTTCAAGGCAGCAGTAAAAGAAACGGCATGTTTCGTGTGCACATCCACACCACTATTATTGCCATTATCGAGTAAAGGGTGATCTTCATCCGTCTTAAAATAAATATAACAACATTATGAAAAAAATGAATTGTTTGTTAAGTAACGGAGTTTTGCATGCATTAAAAAGTGGTTAACATTCAAGAGATAGACGGTCAACAAAACAGACATTAACGTACAAATAGGGGCTGTTCTTCATCGACGTCTTCAACGCGTCTCATTTTCCTTCGTTGTTGCGCTTCTAACGATGAGCTAATACTGACAGAAGAGTTTTCCTCGTCATCATCGATGCCACTACTACTGCTGCTATTATGGCTCTCCTTATTGGAACAAAACAAAGAGCAGGTAACAAAACGATACAATGATGAGGTAAAATGCGAAAAGCAGTTTAGCAGAAATTAATAAATATATTGTATTGAAATAAAAAAATAATATATTACTTTAGCTTTTCTACTATGATCGATATCATATGATGAATATCCTGCTTCGTCGGGATCTAATGCATAAAAATTAGATTCTGAAAAAAGCCTGCTTTTATGTGCAATTGTTTTTAGAATATAAAAAAATAATCTAATATTTTTACCATTCAATCATACAATATTTTACTATAATTTAAAATACTAAATCAATTAGAATTGAGAGAAGAAAATTCATGAACACAATTTCTCGTAATAAACTCGTAGCAATATAAGTATTAATTTTGTTTAGGCAAATAATTAATCTAAATTAACTTACATGGAACTATAAAAAGAAACATTAAAAACCCAGTGACACCGATTATAATGCCAGGAATGATAAAACTAAGTCCCCAATTGTATTGGACAAAAGAGCCGGCAATAATAGCGCCCAATATATTGCCAACATTTGTGTGTGAGTTCCAAATACCAAATATAAGACCACGCGAAGACTTACCGAACCAATTGCCAACGCAAGCAACCACTGCTGGCCAACCAGTTGTTTGTAGCGCTCCTTAATTTATTATACATAACATTTGTTAGTAATATAAAGTTTCCAATAATTTTATTTAAAACATTTTTTAATTTCGCAACGTTTCGACACTTATAGTCACCAACTGGCGAATTTTGATGATAATTTAATTTAATTACCACAATAAAAATCTTTTAGAGAAGTTTTTTAAACACTTTAAAGCCCTACAATCAAAAAACGAATGCTAACAAATATAACTAAAAAGCTTATAAGTTATACTTTTCATAAAAACCTAATTGCAAAAAATGTTGCATAATTAAAAAACGTTTTCGTGTCTAGTGATCCAATTATTAATAAAACAATTGGATTATTATTAACAGCATATAGAAAGCTAATTCAACCGTTTATTTATATTACCACAAATAATTTGTATGATAACAAAATAGTAATAGGAGTGAATGTTGTAATAAAAAGCGATTCCAAATAAATAAGTGAATATTCCACTCAATAACATGCCAATCGCTAAAAAGTATCTTAAATGGCATCTCTCGGCGATGAACCCGGAAAAAAACATACCAATCGCATACGCGAATAAAAAGCTTGAGTCAAGAAGACCTAAAAGTGTATTTGATTCGTCGCCACCGAAAGGCTAGAAAATATTTTTTTAACATTTTGAAAATATATCATTTACATTAATTATTATTATATGCTATAATTAAAAAGATTTTATAAATTGCAAAAATATGCTAATTATGCAACACATAACTAGAGACGAAAAATTCAGGATTATAAACAGGGTAAATTCAGGAATGAAAAAGGAAAAAAGTTTAAAAATCAGGATTATTCAGGAAAATAAATTTTTTAGCTCATATTTTATTGTATTAGTTCAAACTATGTCCTATAAATATAAGGACTTTCCTGAATTTTTTGTCTCTACAAATAACTTCGTTTATAAATTTATATAAAAAACTATTTATTTAAAAATGGAAAGAAAATCCAAACAAAATTTTCTGATATGCGAAATATATTAAATTTCTGTAAATAAATAAATAGTTTGGTATAAACAAACGAAATCTTTCAAAAATGAGATAAAAATCATTATAAATAAATATAAAATTGTTAAAATAAACGTGAATTACGAAAAATTTGGAAACTGATACGTCAAGAAAAACAAAACTTTCAACACTTTGCACCCACATTTCTAATCATTAACAAAATATTTTATTAATTTATTAAATGTATTTATAAATTTTTATGCGGTTCGGTGAAACTTAAAAATTAGATGAAAAATTTGAAAAATTCAATATTAAATATATATTTAATGGTAATATTTTATAAAAAATGAGAATATAAAATAATATAAAATTGAGACAAATTAAAATAATATTATAAGGTTTATGTATAAATAGTTAGTATATCATTAATAAGGACCTCAAAATCGTTAGGAAAAAATGTGCAAAATTGTTTATTAATCGTTATAAATAATTGATCAAATAGTCGTTAGAAAAAACAATTTAAATTAAATTCAGAAATTTTAAAAAATTTATGTCCTGCAAAACTCCACAGATTTAAACGGCAATGTTTTGGGATTTTGTGACTAAAATTTTTTCGATATTTTTTTCAAATATATTCCAAGTGAAACCCAGAGAACATGACCCCACTCAAAACTTAAAGGATTTAAACATCAATTTTCAGTATTAAAAAATTTAATTCGTTAGAAACAAATAATATCGTTAATTAAAATCAACATTTTTTGAATTATTCAAGTTATATAACAACTTTAGAATAGTTATCAATATGTTTTTGAATGGTTTTAACAAATCGTTAATTAAAGGTTTTCAACACTTTAATCATTAATTTTTTCCAAAAAAAATAGAAATAATTAATTGAATTTGATTAACAAATATGAATAATATAATATTAGCATATATTTATAAGCATATAAATAAATAAATAATGAATAATATAATAGCATATATTTATAAGGATATAAATAAATAAATACCTGCCAATCACACCAATTGTTTATTGTTTTATTAGTTAATATCACATCTTCTGGTGGCACTAAATGAGAACAGTTGCGGCTCAACACGTTCTTAACAATACTTAACGGTCGACGAGACAAATGGTATGACGAATATGCGATAAATGTTAGCAACAATATTGATATCTTGTACGAAGATATTCGCGTCAAATTAAAACAATTGATTGTCGGACACAATCGAAGACCAATTGGTAGCGAATGTGTTGACATTTTTTTATATCAAAATTTAAATCAATTGTTTTTTCGACAAAAAAAATAAATAATTATATACAATTTAAAGACTAAAATGTAATTAAAATTAATTGGACCGCATTTACAAAGTATTCAAACTAAATTTTAATTAAAAATATGGGATTTAAAACTGGATTAAATGAACAATGGATTGACTGGTGAGTGTTAAACGGTGTTAAAAACTAGTGCTAAATTTCATCGCTGATTTCAATGATGACATCATTGATATCACAGTAACAATAAATGACTATTGATAATGGTTTCGCTTTTGGATGTTTAAATGATATTTAAAGTGTCACTTTAATACTGATAACAGATGTTTCAACATTAGTTTATAAATAACGTCGACTAAACGTCTTATACGACTAACTTGATTCCTATCGTAAGTCTAAACAAACCTAAAAAAATTTTTTATAGAATAAACTATTTCGAAAAGTTGTTTCTTTGCCATACTTTTGAGAAGTGAGAAAATTGGGGCATAATATGATAAAAATGGTTTAGGAAAAAATTTACTTTCGATAAATTTTTATAAATGGAATTTTAGATAAAATGTATTCATAGGGTTAGGTTAGATTTAATAGATGTAACTGACCTTAAGTTAATAATTGATTCTTACATTTTTTTATATAAAATAATCTTTAATATTTTGCGCAAAGAAATGAATACATAAAATCTCTAAACAAGGTCTACAAAAATAAAATTTATGATAAAATTTAATCTAATATTGATTTATTATACCATAAATTTTATATTTAGTACTGCATGTATTTTGATAAATCTTATTTATATAAACTAAACTTTAACCGGAGTATAACGTGACTGTAGCAAAGACTGATAATAAATTCAAGTTTAGTGATTGATAAGACATCTTTGATGCGATCAACTCATTTTAAACTAAGATATATTAAAAAACCTACTAAAGAGATTGTAACACATTTTGAGTTAGTGATGTACCAAAGTTGAAAGCTAAGAATTTTGTTTAACCTTAACTTCTGAAGTTTTTTTAGCTCACATTTTTATAAAAAAAAGTAGAGCTTTTGATTTCGACACTGTGTCCGCAGGTTTATATTAATTAAGGGATTTCAAAGAAATCTTATATTTATAAAGGGATTTGACATCTTGTCTTCATGGGCTAAAACTATTAAATTTAACACAAAATATACATCAACCTAAGAAAAAGTGATCTCTCTATGTCGTTCTTGTTAAACCTTAACTTAAACCTGGCAACAACTTTTTAACTTTAACTTTAACAAGTTTAAAAACGTTGGACTCGAGTTAACTCAATAATTCAACTTAACACAACTTTTAGACGCTCGATTAGCCATCGGATAAATGCCAACATCGTAAATAGCATTAATACCATTATAAATGATTCCCTGAACCAATTGCCGCTTATTATACAAATTAGATCCAATGAAATCGTATATTACATCGTATTCTTGTATAAATTGGAGACCAGATTTGTCCTCAAAATACATCGCTTTTAATAATATATCCACAGATTCACGATAAGCGCGGTTAAGTTTCCTTTATAACATTTAAATTAGGTGTCTACACGACAAATGATCCGTAATAAATTTGCACATCCTTTATCGATCTAATTTTCCCGCCAGTGTTTAGCTTAATTCTATCCAATTTAGTCAATCCAAGATAATAATATCGAATAATACATCCCGTGAGTTCACGAAAGAACGCATTCTGCAACTTTTCCAACTCAGGATTTTCATTCCAACAAGTTTGAACGTGAAATAAAATATACTTAATAGAAATCGTTTTGTTTTGACCCGAAGCTATCATACCCATAACCCGCGTTCATATTTCGTCAATTCGAAATAAATAAGTCCATCTAAGACGACATTACGACATCTTCGTTGCTTATGTTCAATCGCTTCGATATCTATCATTAATTTTCTGTTGAACGTTACCAAATGGTTGCCCAACAATCGATCGCGTGGTGAAAAACCAACAGTTTGATAAGGGCTCTTATCCGAACTGGTAACCGAATGCACGCTTTTGTTTATTAATTGACATCTAAGTATTCAAGTTCTCTTTAGATTTCAAAATTTGCATTATGAATTGTAGTTCCATACTTCGAATTGCATAATATTCCAGGCCATAAATAGTATGTCCACGTTGTCTATTATCCTAATCTGTGTACCAGATCTGAACAAAAACGGCATGTTTATTAAAGAAACAGCATGTGTCCCTATTTTTAAACAACAAACACTGTGTACGTATAATCATAGTCTGTGTTTTTAATCTACAAATATTTCACCGCCTTTTCAAACTAATCGGTAATATTAATCTTTGACGGACTAAACAACGCACTATAATGACGTAAGACAGAGTAAGTAACTCCCGGATAAAACTAGCAAATTCCCGCTAATTCGGCCAAAATCAATTCCGGCAAGAATGGAAAACCCATATCGTGTTTAATTATTGCTGTACGACCAAAAGTAAATATCCGAACGTTAACCGCAACTGTAACCGCCTCATCCTTAGCTTCTTTGCAAAGCAACTCGAAATATATCCACGACTCCTCATTATAAATTGATTTGTTCGCTGATACACTTTGAACAAAAAGAAACGCATTTCGTTATCCGATCTTGAGTCGAACCAATTGAAGATAATCATTCGCTTTATCGAAATTGTAAAATTTATTTTCGGGGATCAGAACATCACTTTTACTATACGGTACAACACTTCGAGCTGTGATCTCGAAATTTGGTAAATACGAACGGATCCAATATTTCGATAATTCTTCCCACTTCTTGTGACTTGCGTTCGCAATGATAGTGGCATCAGAAGCTTTTGAAGCTTGTGATGTACTTTCCGCCATTTTTGTTTTTTCTTCATTATATTTTCGATACTAAAAACCACTCTAGTCGATCAATTGAGCGGCTTTTCCTGCAAATTGTTGTTATTATCAACAAATCTGTTTGTTGACAGCAAAAATTATCATTATTAATATCACTCCTTTGCTGGCAGAATCACTATTAATAACACTAACACTCGAAGAGCTCGCAGCACTATCCAAATCAGTATAATCTCTGACGATTATCGGAACACTACTAAAACCAGAGGTATACTGTTTTGATCGTATGGTCTTGACTTCGCGCTCACTTACAAACTTACTATCGTATTGTTTAGACAACGATAATCGATGTATACATTAATTCATTGGTTATAAAATAATCGTGAAATTTCATTGGTTTATTCGATATGCATTCTTGACTAGACTAACGTGTGACTATTATTTTTCTAATTTAAGTTCGGTTAAATGGTTTATTGTAATGGGTTTTATTCGTGAAATAATCGGCACGTTTGCCTATTGTTTAGCCTCACAAGAATAGTTGTCTCTAAATAGCGAAAATATTTATGAAACATACTATGACATGAATAATGATCTATTGTGGTGAGATGATTATTATAACTATTATCTAGGGAATGTAATTGAAAAACTGTTTTGTAATTATTGAGTCTACGAATCATACTAAATTTGAATACCTTAAAACCATAAAATCGAAATGCTTAAAGCATTGATTAAACTATTAAAATAAATAGTTAAATGCCAAACTAATGAATTAAATCATTTAAATGCAAACTAAGTTAAACTATATATAAATTAAAATCTGTGAACTTACTTGTTAATAAAAAATGTGCTAAATCATGTTAATGTTAAATACAATATAAAATTTTTATATTTCGAGTTCGTTCGCAAACGACGACCCGAAATAATGCTTACATTATTTTTGTTAACTACTTTTAAAGCTTTCTTTTTACATTTAATAGCGTTGTTGTCAAATATGTTGACTAATAACTCATCACAAACTGGTTTGTTGACTATTTATTTGTCATCTTTATTATTCGATTATTTTATTTTTATAAACTGCTTCGTAATGCTATCGGTCTTAATTTTAAATTGTTTTATTCTTTTCATTTTATTCGTACCAATCGTTTTGGCGGTCTTCTTCAATAGCTCTGAATTATTAGCGACCAATTCCTTTTCAATTAAATTTTCCACATTGCGTAGTAATAAAGTATCGGTTGTCTCATTACGCACTTTATCGAATATTTGCAAAGCAATAAATTTGACATAGTTTTTAACATCAAAAACCACATTTTGGTATTTTCGCTTATAGAGAATATCCAATAGAAATCACACCCAAAATAAGGAAATGTAAGCCCGAACTCTAAGATAACTGTCAACAAGTAAGTCATTCGCTTGAAAAAAGATACAAAACTTGTGTGACTACAATGACGTGTAATGAATTAATTGAAAGTAATAAAAGAGAACCAATTGTTACCGCTAATGCAGAAATACAAACGAATATTGATTCAAATAATGAAAATTATTTAACTATTGGACAAATAGATGTTCCTGAAATAACTAAGATTGCAAGCGCTTGCGATAATAGTCAACACAAGACTCGTAAGCAAAAGAAAAATGCAAACTCATTAACATTTAAATCACTATTAAATAATGGAAGTATAACAGAAAATTACGTGAGTCTTATTTTGAAAGTAAAAAGTGTATTAATAACAAATGTATTCTATTTCTAGTTAATTGATAAATTACATGATTATCTCGAAAAAGAGTATGAACAGTTTCATAATGACGAAGTTTCAAGTCGCGAATATTATGTTACGCTGTTTAGACTAAATGGTAGTTCTCTGTTCGATCGACTTATAAAGTGTAAAAACTATAAGACGCTTATTGACAATTATGGCATTAAACAAAACGATTTAACTGGTATTAATTTTACGAACTAATATTTAAAACAATTTTTTTTATTTTAATGAACGATTTATATTCAAGCGCTTGAATATAAACCATACTTTATTAAAATATTAAAACAATCATTTTTGCAGATGAAGTTAAAACATGTTTGGCAGTCATTGTTCTTCAAGATATATGTAAACAAACAATTGTTAGCGACCTGTCCATAGCAACAAATTGTGATTACGGCTTCAAAATGAATGCAAATAGTTTATTGGCTCAAATTAAATTTGGATTACAACGATTCGATACAATTGATGGATCTGTAATATTCGATGGTTTATCAATTATGAAAACTAAACTTTTTAATGGTTTATTTTATTATTTTTTAATATTTTTTGCATTCAAATTAGACTATAATAAGGATAATTCTGATACAATGACGTGTATTGAAAGATTTATAATGAAGTGGCATATCTCGAAAATGTCTGCCAAAGTCAAACAAATTGCTGACAACTTAAAAATGTAAACAAAAACTTTAATAGTATATTCAAGCGCATGAATATACTCTTATAGTTACGAATAAATGTCTTTATATTTAACATATATATTATTAATTATATCATGAATACTACGTTATAAGTGTAAAATTATTACTTTAATAAAATGGAATTAATATCTGTAATTATGTGTAATTCATTCGTGATAATGTATAAAAAAGCTGCTAAAACGGTAAAAAATGAGTAAACTTTACACGTAATAACGCAAAAAAATGCGCGTATAAACGGTTGGTATACCCTCTAATAAAAGTTAAAACGCATACGTTATAACGTGTAGTAACGCTGTTACAATGGATACATATTCTCGCTTTTTAAAAGTGAAAATATTATCCACGTTATTGCAGCATAGATTCCCTGTTTTAAGTCAAATGCCGTCATATCAGTGAAATTAAACAAATTCACTGTTATTACATGATTTACTTTTTGCAGTGACTGTACTCTAAATGTGTCTAATAATTAGTAATTTTATCATTTTATAATTTACAACAAGTAAATTATTTCATTTTTGATATTAAATAAATATGTAATGATATTTAGGAAACAAATACAACAATGGATTGATAATCTCGGAGAGCAATCGGCTAAAGTAAGTTTAAATTGGCTTAAATCTAAACTTAATTATAATTAATAGCGAATGAATTGAATTTTTAGGCTCAATCATTGAAAGTTGCGATTACTT
>JAQIXJ010001169.1:0-22849 GCA_034700185.1 Phthiracarus laevigatus
TAAGCACAGCCCAGTTAACGAAATGACGAAAATTCAACGGTAAGGATGAAGTTGAAATTAATTTAAACAAAAATAATAAATACAAAATAAATCTAATTTACCAACTGTTCCGGAAATATTTACGCCTAACGGGCGAATTCTTGAGTCATATCTTCCAGCTCCTATTATTGAATCCAATACACGCTTTTCAATTGCGCGGATTCCGCCGCTCGCACTTCAAAAATGAAACAAATATATTATTTTATTTCAGTATTATTGTAGATTCAATAATTTTTATCGATTTTATTAAATAGATAAATATTTGCATTAATTATTACAGCATTTAAAGATTCAAAGATTTATTGAACATTTAATTGTTTCGACAAAAAAATAGTTAACTTTTGGAAGAGATTTTTGTTTTTTATAATACTTTGAGCGTTTAAATAAATGAATGCATTAATTCAGTAAAATTTAACAATTGCTGCAGAATTAATAAGTAAAAAACATACCAAACATTTTGGTTAAACAAAAACATAACGTAAATAATAAACCAAAATCTTTTGTAAAATAATGACAGCGGATTTTGATTCATTATTTTAATGAACGATATCTATCTTCTTTTATTCTTCACGTGTATTTTTTTGCCATTTTTTCTCAATTCTTAAACTGTTAATTCATTTGTTTGAAAATTACAATATTTAATTTTTTGATATCTAATCATAACACTTTTTGCTTGAATGTTCAGTCTTTTTTATGCTCCATTTTTCTTTTGCTTGCGAAGCGAATGATATCGGAGCAGGTCTGTGATAGACATTGATTGAACATTACATTTTACGCAAACTCAATTGCAATTTCTCAAGCGCTTCGTATTTTACGAGTACTTATCAGATATTTGAAATTTAGAAACATATAATAAAGTGGAAAAAATCAATTATCTTAAAGTTTATACTATAACTTACACATTAAATATTTCCGATATATAAAAAAATGAGTCATATTAAGTTAGAAAAAATTTGTTTATTAACATCATATGTACATTTCGTTTATAAATAAATACAGTAATCGTTTTAATTTCCTATAAAAACTATTTTACTTAAACTTATATATTTGGTGCGTTATATTGGTTTACAGATTCTCGTTTTCACTCAATTACCATAATTAACAAATAGATAACTTACTAAATATACAATCAATAATAAATTGTTATTATTTAGAATAAAAAATTTACATTGAAAATGTTTTTTAAAAAATTTCATCCAAAATGACACGTTTTATTCAAAAATTATTAATAGAAAACCGATGATATTTGGTCAAAAAATGTATGCGTTTAATACTATCTCTCACTCCACTAATATATAAATTATTAAAAAAAACACTTTTGTTTGTTATCTAATAAATTGGCACATAAAATCTTTTAAATATATTATAATATATATATTAATAAATAGTAGTATTAAGTCAAATAGGAATATTCCCAAAAAAAAGTACAATCTTATCAATCGCTAGTCATTTTTTAGTGACCACACCACTCAAAATCAATTAATTTACTTTTTAATAGATAAAACTTTGAGCATATTGTGCTGCTAATCACTGCATAATAATTATTTGTTTCTGTATATTTAAAAAAATTGGGGAATGACTTGTTTTAGTCAGGGAATGACTGCTTTGGTGTGTATTCGATATCTTAAGTGTATATAAAAAATGCAAAATTGTTTATTTGTCGCGATTTAAGTTTAGAACCGGTTTGTCACGCAAGAGATTACGATTACAGTTGAGTGTCTCCCATATCACATAAATTGTGAGATTCGATATAATCGATAATACTTCGATATAAAAAGTCATACTGTGCCTAAAAATTAGAGAAATAAGTTCAACTACAGTTAGTTAATGAAAGTTATTTGAAGCAGATATGAATGAGAATTGGCTTACAATGGTCTGAAGCATACAATGGCGTTGGGAGCGAGCAAAACGTGACGTTTGAAACACATCCACTCTCTCTTCGGTTTTGATTTGCTGAATAAGACTGGCAAACGCCACGAAAACGCTCGATCGATCGCCACCACCGCTACAATGAATAAGAATTGGTGACGAAGAACCAGCGTTATTAGACATAGCGGTGTCAACTAAGCTAATCAACGATGCGGTCGATTCCGGCACTACACCGCTCTTCCACCACAAAAATTGGTACTGAGTTACTGTTTGACATTCGTTGTTCTAATCAATGGCAACAATTTTTAATAAATAACGTAAACTCAACAGTAATTTAAATTACTTTTGTTTGAGTTAAATTAAAAACTCGTTTGATAAAGAAGTGAGTGATATCTTCGGAAACTAGTTTTACTTTAACAAACTCGCAGTCAAACTCGTCTTCAGGCCAATAACAGTAACATTTGCTTTGACTGTCGCCGAGTTCGGCCAACATTACTAGCGTTGAAACGCTTTGCTCCGATATCATCCACCAAAACTCATTTACCGTATGCTCTAATGGGTCTTGAGTTACGATAAATGATAACGAATGATCATAACCCTATTTATTCATTATATTTATTAGCCATTTATTTGAATATAAATATTGGTAACGGTAATACCTGTACAAATGATGCGTTTATATAATAACAATGATCTTTGGCAGGCGACGGAGTTAAAATCACGCGATTTACGTCGTCTACAGCGCAACGAAAATATATTCACGTATTTGTTTTGCATTCAATAAAAACAAAAAAATCATACATGGTATTATAAAATCATAACGATTTTTATTTCTATTAATATCCATCGTTCCGACCACACAAGATTTCGGATCTTCTATCACTTCATTCAATCTCTAAATAGCAATTAGAAAAATTAATATACAAAAATAATGGTTTAAGCACAAAATAAATCAAATATTACTTCAAACTCAGCCATAACTCCGTTGATATTTCCGCCATCAAACTTATGATCTTTAAGTTGACGATAATGGTCTTTTAAGTGACAAATTTCGATTTCGGTGTCACCGAACTGCGCGTATTCCATAATCGCGCGGTAAACAAATATATACTGCTTAAGCGATTGCACCAAATAGTTTCTTTGGTATCGCAGTTGCGATACGCACTCGAATATGTTAATATGAGATACATTTTCGTTAATTTCGGGCATAAGAGAATCAATAGCGATGAAAGTGCCTGTTCTGCCAACACCGGCAGAACAATGCACGAGTAATGGTCCCTTATCTGGACAATAATGTTCATTAACCCGTTTAATAAATCTAAAACAAAGATATATCGATGAAAACGAAATCATACGCTATTTTTAACAATTACGATCAAAATAACAAACCTTAATAACCACGACGGTTGTTCGGGTGCGAGAAAATCTCTCCACATTACAAAATGAAATTGCAAAATATCACGTATCTCTGAACTGTCGTCCAATTTTTCGAGAATAAATCGGCGAATCACGTAATCGGAAAATTTTCGACTACTCTTTAACGTAACTTTAAACGAATTGGTTATCTCCATCGGTCCGTCTTCGCTCCAGTACTGCGCGCATTTCACTCTTCCCTGCTCTTCGATTCCAGTCAGCATCACAATCACACTGAAAATAATTCATAAATTAGATAAAGTTTATAACTTAGTTTTAAAAAATTGAGTAATTTTCCAAAAAAATTGACCCATACCCGCATTTTTGCTCATAAATCATACGCCAAAAATCGGCCACAGTTTTCTACACAAGAATAAATAATTTAATTCTAAATTTACAAAATGTTAATTAAACAGTTTTAATATTGTTTAGGTTCATAGACATACCTGAAGCGGTCCCTGAGCACAGATAAACAACTTTCGCTTCTTATAGCCGTGAACAAAGTCGGCGTTTATAAAATCAGAGCCTGGAATGTCATCGATTAATGAAAGCTTTACTCGCGTTTGATCAAAGCTTTTAATATCAGGATATCGATTTTTTCCTAAATTTTCCGGCAAATCATTCGATAAAGTTGTTCGGTCGGAAAAATTTTCAGGCAATGTTTCGAATTCTAAAATTAGAACAAAAGCAATGGTATAACCTTAGGACTGTATCTAAATTGAATTTTTATTATAATTTTTGTTAATAAATTAAATGAGCATAAATCGCCAGAAGTTGACTAGAAGTGCAGAAACTTTGCACAATTTTAAAAGGTTATACTGTCGACTTAAAAACACTTATATATATATAGAATATGTATATGTACTGTATATATAAGTTATAAATTTTACGGTAATTTATATATAATTTTATAAATTATTCCTGATTTCAATTAACATAATGAAATATCAATAAAAAAATTTTAATAACCCATTTTAAAATAAAACTAAAATATAAATACCGGCTTGAAATAGAAAATCACTGTTAGCGTGACGTTCTTGATAAATATTTGGAAGATTTTGAATGGAAATGGGCGCTAAAATCCATTTTTGTAATGAATTACTAGTAATGAGTCCAACATTATTGGGAATGTGTCCGTTTCGATGTCCGGCTACAGTTCGCCTAATAAGCGCCGTTAATCCCAATCTCTCCTCTTCTGACGAATGTTCGTTGGCTTTTCGCTTAAGAAAGCATAACACGGAAGACAATAACAACAAAACAAGCACAAGACCGCAAATAGTGCCAAAAATAATACCATTCGCCGAATCAGATAACGAAGAAAAGAAAAAAGAAAACGACGTATCACTACTTCCTTGAGATAATGAGTTTTGGAAACCGGTTTCAATGGGCTCTAAATATTGACTTTGTTTGGTCAAAACACTGCCATTCGTGCCGAATACACTCACTTCAATAAATCCAGAGTAATTAGTATTAGGCAATAGCGGTCCGTCGTAATTCAAGTGCCATAATAAATACGGCGACGATTCGTTGTCACTGTTGCTTATTCTTCGCGGCGATCTATTGTCGTCGCCAGCGTTGCATTTCGAGGATATTCCATCGCCGATCAGAATTTCGTTCATTAAATTTTGGGAATTAAATTCTTCGGCGACATAAGCGTCGACCGACGAACTGTCGTGACTATTAAAACTTGAGTGAACGTGACTATAGTTTGTTACGTTCAGATCGCTTGGACTCGCGGGCAACACATCGGTCGCATTTGTGTTCTTTGGCAGTCTTATAATTATCACTTTGTAGCACTTAATTGGTCCGTTTCGTTCGGATATATGAGGCATAATTATGCGCAACTGTCGACTAGAATCAGCCATTGAGTTCACTTTTTCGAATCGGATTTCGTTCGGAAACGTGGATGGAGTGGTGGCCGCCGACTGACACATCGTGGACGTAGTGATGGGCGACAGATGGCCACAGCCGGACTTATTAATCGTGCATAGTCTAACCGTATAATTTGTGTTCGGTTGAAGGATCGCGTTATACTCGAGAGTGTGATTATCTAACAGTTCGTACGTCTCCTTGAACTGATCTACAACTAGTTTGTTGTGAGCATTTTTATATCGGGAATAGCCCTCAAGAGCGACACTATAGCCGACAACAGATCCGCGAGCCATTTCCGGCACATCCCACGAAATCGTGGCGTTATTCACGTTTCTCTCGCGATCGAAAAAGCACTTCATTTTAACGTTTTGGGGCGCATCTGCGTGACCATCAGCGGTCACCACTTCCATAGCATTGGACCAATTGCCGCAACCAATGGTAGAACAGGCGCGCACTTGAAACGTGTAGTGAGATCCGGGCTGTAGAGCCGAAAACAGCATCATATAACTCTTCTTCTGCGGCTGACCTGACTCTTGATTCACGGTTGTGGTCAACGATTGATTGTTGACCAATACGTCGCGAGAGTCGCGTAAACTCAGTTTATAATGAGTTATTTCGGCTCCATTATCGTCAACCGGTTTCTTCCAACCAATCAATAAAGTTTGATTAGATCTCGCGAGAACGTATATCTCCGTTATTGTCGACGGAATGTCCATTCCAACCGTTGTGGTCGTCTGTGTCTGTGTGTGCGTTACGTTCTGGAGCTGTAACTCTGGTTCGGTGCTTGGGTTACCATTTGATGGTTGAATTGTTGTCAGATCGTTATCAATTGGTTGAGAATCATTTGTTGACGTAACGTTTTCGTTCCAATCAGATCCATCTGTGCTGATATTCTTGGGCTGTGACTGATCGCCACTATTTAATTGCCTTAACTATAAATAATCGCAACTAAATTATATAAAAATTAAACGATAACTGATTTGTTTGGTTACCTCTTCAACGACATCGGCGTTTGAGTAAATTTCATCGTAAATACTAGTTTCACTAAATGCGGACCAATAGAGTAATGATGTGATCAATAACCGCAGCAAATGTGGTGAAGATTTCATTTCAGTATATATTTATCATTTAATTATTGGTTTTTCACGCAACAGACACAGTTATACGTATAAAATGGTCCGACAATACACACACACACACAGTCAAACACCGCCATTACTCAATGCTGTAACAGCACTATAAATGCATATGTACGTAGCTTTCCTTGTATCCAATATTAAAGGTTGGGTTTAAAACTCCGAAATCATCACTAGGCAACGGGATTTCCGGGATTAAAACGGGTGCAAACCGACAAACAAAAATTAATATTATTGCTATCGAGAAATTAAAAAATTACAAAAATTAAATATTTCGAAATATTTTAAATTAACCTTTCGGCTAAACGTTGTGCCTTATCTTTTTTAATAAATTTTTATAAAAAAGTTAATACAACTTTCGGCCGATGTATCCTTATTGTCCCATATAGTTTAAAAAAATATAATTTAAAAACAAAACAATAAACTAACGTAAAAATTGCAGTACTGTAACAGTATATTAAATCAATATTCATTTATAATATAAAGCGTAGTTATAATGATCATATATATTGCAAATTTATATTCTTTTAAATTAAATTGAAATTTATATTTGTTTAATGTTTTAATAAGTGAGCTGGGCTTAAACGGTTTAATACACTCTTCGTCCTATCCATGCGCGTCACATTGGGAGCCCGAATTGACAAAACATTGTTTCGCCGTTAAATTTCAAAACCCGACATCTCTTGTAGAAACAGTTTATAATTATAAACGCCTATTTTATTAAATTAGAAATTATCGTTATTAAATATGCGAAAAACCGGAGCATAAAAGTTATAAAACTGAGGGAAATTTCTAGATTATATCTTTTTTATTTAAATTTAATTATTTGATTTAACATTATATTAACAGTTCAGTAATCAACTAAATACTAAATGTATAACAGTGGTAAATGTTAAGATTACTAATAATTATGTCTAGTTGTTTTTTCGTTCACGTTTTAGTAATAATAACATTATCGATTAAAACGGTTAAATTCGAACTAGAATAACAAAATCTATGTTAAACTTTAAAATAAATTAACTTATAAAATGAGAAAACATTTTTTAAAATTTCACTGCGCTTTTACCGAAAGCACAGATTATAAAATGATAATATATATGTCCGTTTTTAGGTCACACTTATTGCGAAGCGAATTAGTTTTGATAGGTCTCTCTGTTGTAAATGCTGTTGGTATTAATTATAAATGTGGCGGCTGAGTCTTCAGTAATTTAATAGCTTAGGTATATATCATTTTTAACAAAACGAACGCCGCTTAATGACGATAAACTCCAGTTTTACCGTTATTTCTTACTTCAAAAGCGGTAGACTTTCTAATATCATCTAAAAATAAAAATGAATTATACTGTATTAATGTTAAACGGTGCCGATTCTTACTTCCACTAATTTTCGTTTATATTCGGTACAATTAACTTTTTGCGGTAACTTAATATTCGCTCGTTTCAGTACTATTTCAAGTTCTTCTTCATTGAAAATAACAATCGGATCGATATTATTCTTCCATATTAAATCTCCCAAATATTCTTTATAATGCAATCTAAGTTTTATAAAAAGTTATACATAATTTTTAAATAATTAGCATTTACTGAGAGAACACAGACCGACAAAGGCCGGCGAATTCGATGTATCGGCCGCACGAAAGATCCTTCATTCCCGAATCGGTTATTCTTTGCTCCATCACTGGACATCGCGTTGTGGTTTGCGCTGATTCCAGTTTTTCTTTAAATTCGATATTATGTTTCTGAAATTTTTATTTATATGTTCGATACTAGAAAAAGTTTTCGTATTTGTTTGCTAAAGTCTTACCGATAATAATTGCTGCAATTCTTTCACTTCTTTGTCGCGCAAATAAAATAAACAATTTCTCGGATGATGCGCGTGTAAACCCAGTCTCGAACAAAACACCGATAATCCGCATCTCTTTAATTTTAAGAAAAATTTTAAAAATTAGCAAAAAAAATAGATAGATATTATACTTACACTTCCCATTTTGAACGGCAATTTACAACCGCCACAAAAATCGTAAGAACACTGAATGCATCGAAAGTGCATACAACCACCTTTTGCCAGTTGATATTGGAATTTACAGTTCGGGCAGTCTTAATGGAAAAGTTATCATCATTTATTCGCATATGAAATTAAATAATTAAAGTGATTATACCGATTCCGAATTCTTTTAAATGTCTATCTAATTCTTTTTGGGCAAATTCCGGGTCCATTGCTTGTTCCCATTCGGCGAATTGTTCGCATGTGATATTGAAGTGCTGTTTTTTCCACTATTGAAAAATTTACTTAATTAGACAAATATGAAGGCAAAGAATATTTTTTTGATAAAATATTACAGGTTTTCTGCAACGAGCACACGTTAAACTTTGACAATCGGGACACATCACTGTTTTCGCCTGCGGATTCGGAGCTATAAAACCAGATGAACACTAAATCAAATAAAAAACAATTTTGTAAATTTTAGTTTAATTGTATACATTATGCATTAACAACAACCAATCTAAGAATATGCGAGTCATTAATACCTGATTACACCACCGAAAGTTTGGATCTCTAATAAGCGCTCTGTCCCTTAGTTTTCTTTGAAACAACTCGTGGATCTCATTCGGAACCAAGTGTTTAATTAAAAGATCGAGAAGAGCTAGATATTCAAAAATTCGTTCGTCGTCGTCCTGATCGATATTTGGTTCGTCGCAAAATGGACAAACGATGACTAACTTTTGTTTTTCCCTGATTTGAACGCTAAGATACTGACTGAGACAATCGCGACACGCGTAATGAGCGCACGATATCATTACCACGATCTCGTTGATTGGATAGGTTTCGGCGCAAAGTTCGCACTCGTAGTGCGTTCGAGCCCAACCAAAGTTTGGATCGTAACTGGTTTTATTCGACTTATGCTCATTTTGTCCAATGATTGATAGATTTTCATCCGTTAAATTTATGAGTTGATGCGTTGATTTTGTCGGTTGGTTTGTTAAAGTTGTATTCTCGGAATTTTCAGAAGTCTTAAAATGATTTTCTGCGATTGCAACTTCAAGATTAGTGTCAGTTATTAGATTTTGTGTGCAAAGAATTGCCTCAATTTTAGGCTTTACTCCAACACTTTCCTCGTTTTGAATGCTATTTATAACTGTATTACTTATTTCATTCATAACTAATTTCTTAGTTTGGGATTCATTATTTAAATCACTGTCACAGCTTTGCCTGCAACTGATTTCCTCGTTTTCATCACACTGTTTATTAGTTTGAGTATTGGACCGCAAATCGGTTTTATCGTCATCGATAACAAATTCAATTTGTTGGTAACCCGTTTTAAATGACGGGTTTTCATTTCTTATATTCAAATCGCTTAACACATTACTATTTGTTTCATTAACATTGGAATTATTAATCTCTAAACTATTCGAAGAATTACTTGTCTCATCAGCAGTAATAACAGACGTAATTTCGTTATTATGCTTTAATTTCAAAACATTAATTGAATTGATAATCATATTTCTCGCATTTTCTTTTTGTTGTCCACAATCGACAATATTTTGTGCGGTTAACTGTTGCGGCAAACTTTGCTCACAGTTCTGTATTAAACTAAATTTATCTACAACTTCGCTATGATTTCCTAATGAATTTTGATTCCCAAAATTTAATCGAGTATTAGTTTTAACGACAATTTCATCGCTTTCTTGACTACTATTGCTTCTTCGATCGCTTTCAAATCCACTGCCATTTGACTCCGATTTCTGGAGACACGCTTTTCTTAATTTGTCGCATCCTTTTTGTTTGCTGAATACTGGCATTTGAAGAGATGCTTGAATAGATGAACGATCACTATCCACCGTATTATTAATATCTTCGAACGATTGATTGTTTTCAAACTGTTTCAAATCTTCCAAACTTTTTTCTAATGTTTCGTCAATTTGTTGAAACATTTTTTCGGACTTAATTGGATGTTCTAATAAATTAAGGTTAACTGTTTCATTGACTATGATTTTTGTATCGATGTCCTCAAAATAAAAAACCTCGTTATCGTCCATTTTGACGAATAAATCTTCATTACTCAACGAATTATCATCGACTCCCGACAAATAATTAATATTTTGAATAAAATCATTATTTTCATTTGATACTAATAAAGATAATTCATCACTATTTCGCTCATCATTGTTAAGCGAGTCTCCAGAAATATTTTGATTCGAATCTCTTTCCATAGGATTGTGATTAGAAATTAAATTATTGGCTAAAACTTCTTCGCTGTTCGTTGTTTGACCAAAACTTGATTCACTCAAAAATTGTTGTGTATTTATAATTAAGTATTCGCTCGCAATGTTGTCAATCTGTTCGACTTGTTTTACAGATTCATTAACAGCTGTTTCATCTAACTTTTCGGTTTCGGGCACAGAGTGGTCTGTATTTGTACTCACAAAGTCTACATGATTTGTATGATCACTAATTTGCTCAGCGGTTGACATAAAATCATTTACATTTTTATCTATAACCACTAATTTATTGTTATCAACTAAATCCAGTTCTTCCTCCTGCGATCCAGTTATGATTATTGTCGATGATTTTACTTCATTGGTTTCCACTTTCTTTTTAAGCGAATCAATTTTCATTTGCAATCGCGCATCAATTTTCTCGAATTCATTGTTATCATCACTATCTTCGTTGCTATAAATTTCGTTCTCGATTTCCTCAAAACGTTCCAAAATAACGCCATCATCAATAAACCGGATATCATCGTCTCTATTATTGCTATTTTCTTCGGGCGAATATTTTTCCCAATCAATATCGGAATTGCTATTAGAATTTTGTTCACTATTATCTTCCAGATTTCTGTCCTCGCATTCATCTTCGTCGACAGGATTCCAGTGGTTTAGTTCGACTGTGGCGTTATTCGACAATGTTTGCTCGATTTCTAAATTTAATTCCTCGTCGAGACTGTCTTCGCTGTCGAATTCGGTCATAATTTTTTTCAATTCAATCATTTTCAACAATTTTCGCCTCTCATTCTCTTCCTCTCTTAATCTAGTATTTTCTCTGATATTACTCTCTTTTTCTATTCTCCAATTAGTTAATATACCTGCAACTAATTTGTCATCGATTGGTTGATTAGTATCAACAATCGACAGATTGTCAGTCGAAGAAGATTTAGAGTTCATTTTAGTGGACTTTTTTGGCAAATATCTATCACTTAGTCGTCTTTTTGTATCGCTTGATTTATTGGCAATTTTCAAACTATATTTAGCAGAAGTTTCTGTAATTACGTGAAAATAATATTCATTTAAAAAATAATTTAAATTATTGAATCGTAAACTAAGCAAACCCTTATCATTAGTTAGTAGTAAATCACTGTCATCGGAATTGATGGTATCATCAGAATCGACGAATCTATCGCTAGCATCCACAAAGTTTGCGTCTTCGTTATCTTTTCCCGAACCCAATCCGGAAATCTTTAGCGAAAACGAAGATTTAGTTTCACCAAAATGTTTATTGGTTTCTACTTTTCTGTTGATGCATTTTTCGATCGCTTGCCATATATTTCCTTTCGATAGTCTTAGCGCTATTTTTGCATCTTTATCGGTAATCAAATTGAATTGGTTTAATTTTTTGGTGCCTTTCTTTCTCTCGTTTTGCATTATTTGGTTATTTGATAGTGTCATTACAGTTTCAACCATATTCAGCCAATTGTCTTCCAACCATTCTGTATATTGAAATTATTATTTTTGTTATATCTGAAAACACTCGATACTTTAAATTAAATAGACTTGTGGCCATATTTTATTAAATATATACTGTACTAAACTAATTCACAAATAAAATGATTTTAACAATGTCTCTTAAAATAATGAATAATAATTATCTATAAAACAGTTAAAACATACTATTCATGAAATTACTTATTGTTTAATAATGACTAGAGGCTAAAATTATAATATTATTGTCTATTTAGCATAAATCGTTATGCAATCCGAATCAATTTTAATTTCGTGATACCTTATTGAGAGAAGAAGATAAATAAACCGAATAATTTTCTAAAACTTATAAAAGTAGGCTTCAAAATTACAAAAAAAATTCTTTTTAAATAATATTTGTACAAATTAAGCAGTGACCATATGAAAGCTTAAAAGGTTTCGATAAAATGACGGGTGAATTAAAAGTAAGCCAGTTTACTTTTTAATAAAAATTGAATTTTTAAGCGATATCATAGTCATATCAAAGCTGGCACATTAATTGATTAGATATTAAAGGGTACAAACGATAATTTATTATTTGCAAACTTCAATGTTGTCTAAGATAATTAAGGTAATAATTTTGAATTTTTTAAACCACAAATCAAACTTTTTTTAATCTAATTAAAGTCAAGTTAATTAATTCTTAATCGCATCGCTTTCTACTAAATTAAAAATAGCCAACTAAATTGTAACCTATAGTATTTCGGCAGATGAACCATATTTAAGTGAAATCTATTTATAAGTTAGCAAAAAATTATTAAAAATAATACGACACGAAACAGGTGATAAAACTCGCATCCTTTTAGTATTGCAATAACAAATAAGTATAAAAACTTTCACGTAATCACTACTCAATTAGAAAAAATTTGTACTCTCATCGAAAAAAAAACATTTATTTTCTAAACACCATCATAATGTGCATTATTGTCAAAATAATTGTTTTAAACTTATTATTTGAAACTATAGTTTGCTCAAGCGATTCGCTAATAAAAGTTTTCGATACGAATGAAGGAATAAATGTTGTATTCAACAATAAATTAGTTGCGAGTGTAAGCAAATCCGATTACAATATCCAACAATGCGATAGCAGCGGATCACAACAATGTTTTATGCTCGAATTAGACCAGCGTTTAGAGATCGATGAAACGCACGAACACTTCAATAACAATGATATTTCCTGCGGTAAAGCAGCGTTTGTTAACTTTCCCGACACTAAAGAAGTATGTTTCAAAAACTTGGCGTCAAATACTTCCACGCAATGGTAAACGATAATCGTGATACAATTCCAATAACAGTTTTTTCAATTAAAAAAAATTCAATCAATTAACACAGGTATGGCGGCGGTACTGATAGCTATTGGAATTTACTAAAATCAAGCTCAAGAGCGCGATCGCCGTATTATACCGGCGATGATAATGGCAGTAAATACGGTGAAAGCGTCATCGAACCAGTTTGGATTAGTTCGTCTGGTATTGGGATTTATGTCAGTCCAGAATCGCCTTTATTTGTGCATTACGATAATACCGACAACGGGTCGCTATGTTTCAGCGCGTCGTACGACGAATTTCCTTTTAACTCCAGCGATAGTAAGCCGAACCCAAAAGTTCTGAGTTGGTTAGTATGTCAAGCGCCAGATGTACAGCAAATGTCACTTTACGCGATTACCAATTGGTTTGGGAAACCATCCGATATACCCGATGTAGCATTACAAACAAAAGCAATTTGGTCAACACATTCACTTCCCACACAGATTTATGGTAAATTTGTGTCAATAGATTAATTAAACTTTGAACAAAAATAGCATTTTTTTAAATTTGCGTATTTGAATACAGGAAATATGAATCAAACGAAAATAATTGAATTTGCGAAACAAATCACTAGCCATAACTTTTCCAGTTCACAAATCGAAATCGATTTAGGCTGGCAAGTATGTGTCGGTGATTGGGATTTCGATCCTAACTCTTATCCAAGTCCTAAACAATTGGTTGACCAATTAAAACAGTTAGGGTTTAGGCTAACGCTAAGGATAAACGGAGCTGTAAGCACTGCTTGCACTAAAGTATATGAGGAAGGTATGTATCGTTGATAATAAAATTAAAAATTTTCATCACGAAACATGTATTAACAGTAAAAATTTCAATTTTAAACTTACAAGGAATTAAGAACAAATACTTTGTTGAATTGGGTCAAACTGGGAAACCAGTGATAGACCCGAAAAATAACTGGACTCTTATTGATTTTACAAATCCTTCCGCACAAATGTGGTTTAATCAAAAACTACAATATCTTAATGCACAGTATGGCATAAATTCGTTTAATTTTGATGACGGAGAGATTAGTCCATGGATTATACCAGGTTTTAGGTTATTTAACCAAACAGCGCAACAACAGAATCCCAGTTATTATTCAAAATATTACGCCGAATCAACTCATAAAACTGTTGGAAATGATATTGAAATTAGAGTCGGATTTAAAACTCAGAATTTACCCGTTTTTGTGAGAATGTTCGGTAAAGACTCGAGTTGGTCGGCTGTTAATGGCATTAAATCACTCATTCCTAATGCTCTTCTATTTTCACTTTATGGATACCCTTTTATTCTTCCCGATATTATTGGTGGAAACAATTATAAAAGAGTTAATCTTAATGACATTTCATTACCAGATAAAGAGCTATTTATAAGATGGGCTCAAGTTACTGCCTTAATGCCATCCATGCAGTTTTCAATTCCTCCCTGGCTTTATAACGACTCTCAAGTAATTCATTTATTTTTATCCATTATAGATTAATTTAACTTAAAGTGTTTATGTTTTATGCTTATGCTTGTTATTGGTTTTATTTTAATCTCTGCCATTATATATTAAACTAAAATTATCAATCACTTATGCATTAAATCATAGGTATTAAAAATAAGCACAAGTATGGCACAATTACACGAATCATTTTCGAGCACATTTCAGGAATCGGCGCAACAATCAGTTGCATACGGATTCCCAATAATACGCCCACTTTGGTGGAACAACCCTACCGATCAAACTGCATTCACTATCGATGATCAGTTCATGATTGGAGATGAAACTTTGGTCGCGCCAGTTATTACCCCGAACTCAACTCAACGAGATATCTATTTACCGACTGGTAATTGGATCGACGAAAATTTAGGGCAATTTCAAGTCGGACCGATTTGGTTAAGAAATTATTCGGCGAACATAGATATACTGCCTTTTTTCCGAAAAGGACAGTGCAATCCATGCAAACAAAGAATTATTAAAAATTTTACATTTATTTGAATAATAAATAATTTATGATATTTTATGGGAAAAGTTTAGATTTTTTTCCTTACCCAATGGTTTTGTCGGATTAAAATTTATGGCAACTTCTAAGTCATCGGCAGTAAATCCGCTTTTTTCCGCGTTTCGCAACAATTGAATTAAATGAAGATTTGAGTCGATTTTTGAATTATTATTTATAATATTTTCATTATTACTGGTAATTGACTGTAAATCTTCGCAACTGGCGTAACGACTGCCAACATTATTTCCCGAATTGCTATTAACCGCATTATTCTGTAATTGCGTAGTGTTTTGAATCTGGTCCAAACTCGTGTGCGAACCGCCATAAGTTAAGCACGAATTGTGAGAATACGGCGAAGAGTACACGTTATTATATGCGAATTGATTCGGAATCTGATTGATAGGCCTAAAAGGTTGTGGCGCTAAAACACCGGTGTATCCTAAACCACTAAACTGTTGCATATAATCGTTTTGTTGATTCATTGCCATATAAGACGGTTGTTGAGGAATGATGTGTTGGTTATTAGGGTACTGTTGATAATTTGTTTGGCTATTATTCGACAAATGTGTGCTCAAATTACGCGTTACTTCGATTAAAGCGTTTTGTAAGTATTGGTTGCTTGAGGTTGTTGTTGTTGTTGTTGCATCATTTGTGGCTAATTTTGTGTCTGCAAAATTGTAACGAATTTTTAAATGAACAAAATAAAAGTTTATTTGAATCTATTCTATGAAAATCTGGTTATAAATATCCTTTATTTACGCTTATTGTTTACTTAAACCCAGTATTTTACTCATACAAAACAACTTTTGTCTGAATTCATTTCGGATTCACAAAGAATTTGTTTTGTATATAATAGATTAATAAAGTCGTTTTATTCTAAGTACTTCTTTCAGAAAATAGAAAAGTTTGGCACATTCTAGACAACCTTATTCTTTGAAAAGAAACTTCGAATAGATTCCCAGATAAGAATCAAAGTCAATAAACTATGATTTTTTGGCAAAGAAAAATGTGGCGAAAGAAATGTTTTTCGCTGCTAAACAGGTTACACTTCAACGTTATATTTTTAAAAAAATTACCTGAAGTATTATAAGCTGTTGAGTTTAGAGAATTTATAGTTTCCTTATTCTGTTCCGTATTTGTTGACTCGTTTACCGTTGAACTCGATCCCAATTCTGGTTCAGTGCATATTCCTATCTCGACTTTCTCTACTTTTTTCGTTTCCTCGTTATTTACTTTTTTCTGGTGAATCGTATTCTGCATAACGTTTATTTGTGTTTCTTCTTTTTTGGAAATAACGTTTTCAGTTTCATCGCTTTTAATTTGTTTTACCAAATGTTGTTCAACGGGAAGGCCTAAACTTTTTCTCCTAAAAAATTCTTCTCTTTTCACAATTTTTTCGTTTTCTCTTTCGATTCGTCTCTCATTTTCTAATCGGCGCAACAATTCTTTCTCAATTTCTTGTTGTTCGTTGATTAACATTTGGTCAAAAATTACATCACTTTCGTTATCAATCTTTTTGCTATATTTTACGGACTCTATTGACGGTCTTTTCTTATTAATTATCTTTTCGTTTCGAATTAGCTTTTCGCCAACAATAAGTTTTTTGCGCGTTTTGCAGCACATTTCGCAAATATTTCGCGTGTTATCGTTGATGAATGTGCAAAATCTAAAATTAAAATAAACCAAACATAACCTAAAAACGCTTTCACAATATTTATCGCCCAGTTTTTTCGGTTAAATTTTTTGGAAATCGTTTCCTAATTGAATTTATGTTCTCAAAGCAGCTATTAATAAAAATGTTTATTTATATTTTAGCACCGCTTGGCTCAAAAATAAGCGCAAAGTTATTGCTATATCAACAACTTTTGCAAAAAAAAACATTTAAAAATAGTTCTTCAGAATGACTAAATTACTTATAAATTTAAATTTCTTAGTTAAAAAAAGTATTAATCATATGAATGTAATAATTACCGACACGTCCATTCGCCATTACCATCTTCACTGCAATTATCGTTGGAACTGTCATCGGCATTGCTGGCAGAAAAGAAGTTTTCCTCGTCGTCGGTCTGCTGTACGGACGAAGAACTGAAAGTCCTTCCGCCAGAATCCGACAATATTTTTTCGTTGCCGATATATTTTTGAACCTTTTTCTTACAGTTTCGTTTGCACTTCGGCAACGATTTCTTCTCTTTAGAAGAGCTGGTACTCGACTCTCTATCAATACTAAATTTTCTCTCAATACCCGACGATATCATTGGTGATGGCGGGCAGTATGGCGGCGGGTAATAATAGCAAAAGTATGGCGAAGGAGGAGGTAGTGGCGAAACTGGCACTAATTGAACAGCCGATTGGCTTCGTTTCATACTCGCCTTTTTAAATCGGTTCCGATTTTTACTTTTTCGATTCATTGCTTCGCTATCCAACTCATCGGAATCGTCGTCACAGTCATAGCTATTATTAAGCTGTAATTCTTCCATTGAATTAGTGAGCGAAGAAGTGTTCCAGAAATTATTATTATTATTGTTGTAATGCTGAGGATAATGGTAATTGTGAGGACATATTATTTGAGGATAGTGTTGAAAATTGTTTACTTCGCTTTGCTTTTGATTTAAGTCGTGTAATGAGTAATTATTTCGTTGCAATGAATTTGAACGTAATTTTGGTGGAAGTGGTGGTACTCTTTGGTCACTGTTGGAAACAAGATCAGTATAACTCGGAAATGTTCTTTCAAGTGACAGTGTTTTATGTAAAGAGTTTCCTGGAAGCGATGTTTTGCGAGTATTTTCATAGATCTGAGATAATTAAATGAAAAATTAACTTTCAAGCTTTATTATTTATATAATGTAGAGCTTCAACTCTCAAAATAAGCTTAAGCTAAGTTTAGGATTACTTAAAAATTTGAAAAGAAATCATAATAATTTTGTTCATATATTATAAACTTATAACTAAAATAAACTTAAAAATATTTACTTGATTTACTTGTGGTATTTTTTTAGGAGGAGGCGGAGGTGGTATGTCTTGTTCAAACGTTGGAATTTGTGGCAACGGACGAAACGAAATAGGCATCACTTTTGTTTCATTTTGTTTTGAATATGGAGTTAAAATTTTCATCGGTTTTTCAATCATTGGAGCGACCATTTGGGGCGAATTTATTTTAGTTTGATTGACTGGAACCACGGGTTTTTCTTGGTTAACGAAACGTCGCAAAATATTCCCTGTGTTTGCGAAAGTACCCTGAAGTATGAAAATAAGAATAATTTTATAGTATATAATTTCGAAAAAATAATTTCTAGATTGTTATGCTAAATATACTTTAATTCCGGAAAATGTTAGTCCTTTCCGTTTTCTTCTCGGTGGAGGGATTGGCATTTTCGATGGATGCCCCCAATTATTTTCAGTGCTAGTGTCAAATGAGTCCATCAAGTGTTTAGATTGCATTCGCTTAATAAATTAACAAAAAAAATTAAAATTTAGTTGTATTGCTTATTTGTGCAGTTTTCCTATATTTTGAAATTTTCTTGTTTAACAAAATAACTTATTTTATTAGTAGGGCTCGGAAAATTCGGTTTTATCCGAGAAATAGGTTTATAGGTTTAAATTTCGGTTAAACTAGTTTATGCGCTGTTTAAGTTAAAATAATGAATTTAAAAACATATTTTTTAACCGAAAACCGATTTTGAGGTCAATGACCGAAAATGAAATTTACTAACCGATTTTCTTAAAACATGTTATAATTTGTTGTTTTCAATAATTTACATGTGTTTTGCTATTAATATTAATTATTTCTTTAAAAGAACAACAAAACAGCATTGAATAAACTGTAGAATTCAATAGGAAATTCTTGATTTAGAATTATTTACATCAGATTCAATCTCATTCGAATACACGTTTTTAACGCTTTACGCTTCTTTCTTGTCTGTCAAAATTGAGCGATCATTTTCGGTTTAAAAACGTTTTTAAGTGAAATAAGCTGAACTTTACTATTGGAAACATCGGAAACTATTGTAAATATTTAACAATAAACAATATAATTCATTTATATGTAAATTGATTCGACCAAAACTTTAACCGAAATCGGATCAAAATTCTAACTGCTAACCAACCGAAATTTACCACTTTTCTGACCGATATTTCCGAGCCCTACTTATTACTTTAGGCCTAAAAACGAGCTAATAAGTAGAATTTAATTTAAAGGCTAATGTGTTGGAATGAAAATTAAAAGACCTTAAAACGTCCAAATCTCAATTAAATATATTGTAAGCTTAAATAACTGCACCGTTAGTATTATTTAATTTCTAAATGTTACCATTTCAAAAGCAACAGCTTTACGCAAATGGAATCTTCTTTTCGGATGCCTGTGATACATGTCGTCGCACGACAAGCAGAATGCCATTGATAAGCATTTTTCGCATCGAACTGATGCTCCATTACTTCCACATAAGTTACAAGTAATTGCAGTCCAATTTGTTTCTAATAAGCAAATAAATTGCAATCTATTAAGCATTATATTATTAAATTTTCATGTACAGAATACTAAAAACTAGAATAAAATGAAATCCAAAGTTTTTATACGGTAATAACAAATACAATCAAAATTTAATTAAAATTTGATTAAATTTTTCAGTGAAATTACGTCTTAATTCCTAAGCTTGTAATTGAAACAGAAATTCTTAGAATATTCTTTATAGTGGCCTAAAAACATGTGTTTAAGTACCACTTAAGTAAAAACCTTAATATAATGTAAATAATGGACAAACCTTGCATTTTATGAGTGAACGTCGGATCAAATTGAATCCAGTCTTATTTCAATGTTCTAGTAATCCGTGTATAAACAAACAAAACTGTTAATGTTTGAATACAAGTTTTTAATTGCATAAAACTGTCGAAAAACTAATAAATTTTATGCACAGAGAAATATGAAAGAAATTCCACAAAAACGACAGAATACAATATCCAAGAGTAAAAGTTTTTTTTTCGCATACAAAACAAACGCGGAATCACGTCATACATACACTGGTCTCTTAAAAAAGGTTTAAAGAATTACTACGGAAGATATAATTGCATAGTTTTAGCGCAAACTTCTCTCCGCAATCGAGCCATAAATATTAGTGCTTAGAACGAGTGGGTAAAAATAAATTCATTTCGCGTTATTTGCCAATTTTCAAGTTTAATAATAGTTCCACAGCGAGTGAGAGACGGGAGACAAGCTAATCGTTTTTTATATAATTATACGCACTTCCCTAATAAATTGTATTAATTATGCGCAGTTTGTTAGGATTCGATTCACTTGTTTTTATTTGTAAACATAGTGACCCGGTTTAGGAATTTTTTTTCTGAAATTTCTGTGATAGTAAAAAATTATGTCTCATTGTAGGGTGTCCCAGACTTTGAAGTACCGGTTGGGTTTCTTAATTCAAATCTTTTCAAAATTTAAGGGGGCGGTCAAATTCATCGTATTTAAGCAACAAATTTTTGATTTTTCTGCAAAAAAAGTGCCATTTTCATGAGAAAAAATGTCATTTCATAGCTTCAGATTTTCATTAGGGGTGAGGAAGCAACGCAACTGCTTAAGCTGAAGTGATTTGAAGTTGCAAATTAGATATAGGCTGCAAGATATTGAATATGAACGACGTATGTGATCGATTTAATTGATTAGATTGTAAATGTTAAAATAAGTATTCTAGTTTAATTAATTTTTTGGTTTTAGCCAAACTAATTATGACGCCATAATAGATTCTTATGTAAAAGCGAATAACATATGGTCGATCACTTGATCTGTAGGTGACTTAATTAAACACTAATTAATAATAGTATCAATTACGTGATTCGTTACGAAAATATCGATTAATCAATGAATAGAATGTAAAAAAATTGTAGACATAACGCATTATTTATTAATCGTAATTAAATAGTTTTTAATAAAATAAAGTGTTTTCTGGAATTGAATATGTTAATTCTGGAGACAAGTTTACAAATCACTTACAAATTTTAAAATAACAACAAAAATTTAAAACTTTCAAAACTATTTAAATAAAACTAGGTTTCAGCCCGTGCTTCGCCCGGATTTTTTATTAATATTTAAATAAGTTGTTATTGTATTGTTTATTTTAATAAACCCATTTCTAGCAATTTTTTGGACATTTACTTAGAATATTTACATTTTATTTTTTATTTCGGTAAATGGTTTTTTATGTGAGCTTCTATGCTCTGATCGGATAGATCTTATCATTATCTATCTAATGATACCCCACATGTGGGATTAGAGCAATGGATTTACCCATAGAACCCGAAAAACATCTAACTCTAAAATTCAATTTGTGGCCGAACCCGGCAAAATGTTAAATCGAAACCTACATTTTCAGACTCCACTCAATTTAGGGAATCCAAAAAATTCTATTTTGCCGAATATACGCCACGACCAATTTGACACTCCTACCTAATTATGGCTAAAGTTGTTGCTATCATGCAGCAATAGTTTATAGTTAATAGTTTGAGTGATTGAGTGACTTATAGACAGAATAAATTTCTATTTTATAATGGAATAGAAATTAAGCCCACATTCGGTGGGAATATTTGGATCACGTTTTGATAAAATGGAATAGTCTACCCAACTCAAAAGATTTTTAGCTGCAAATACTTAGAAGTCCTGATTCACAGATAACTGATGCAGCCAGTAATTGAGTCTAGTTGCCCACCCCATCGAGTGACACCTCATTTAACTCAGGTCTATGAGCTTAGTTTATGTGTGTTGAAGGGTACTTCCAACCCGCACTGCACTCACTTAGCAAGGACCCCACTTGTACAGCTCGGGCCCCAGAGGCCTATCAAAGACCTCACACCCTAATCCCGGACCCCTATTTGCCATGCCCCAAACTACCCCCTAATTATGGACCCAACCCTTCCCCAGGAGGGGTTACCAACCCCATTGAGTGACACCTCATTTAATTAAGTTAATCGAGCTGATTTGAATGATTTAAGTGTAAAAGGTTTTTCTAAAGTTTTTTCGAGTTCACCTGATTTGGGGGTGCCAACCAGCTCGAAACCTCCTACTTGCACTATTCTCCTGCTGAATCCATTGATATAGGTGTTGAGAGTGTGGAAGTTGAAAAGGGATGCATATAATGCTATTAAAACAGTATTTCCACCCCCATTTTTTAGGAGAGGTACCACTACCTCGAAACCCCCAGATGTGCACTCCTCTTTTAATGCTGAGTCCAATGATATAAGTGTTGATGGGGTGGCACCCTCAGGGGTGGCGCCTTTAAAGGTCTTCACAAACAGAATCACAGACAAACTTTGTTATTTATGTTAATTGATGATATAGAAACCCTTCGATAAAAGTGGTTATTTGGTATTTAGCGACAGCTGTTCTCGCTTTTTATCCCATTTCTCGAAATCTATGTCAGAACACAAATTATCGAAACGATTGTCTTGATATTCTTGACAGAAAACTACTTTCGCCAACCAGTAGAATGAGTCAATTATGCCCAAAT